>JAHWFP010113638.1:0-13625 GCA_023313725.1 Lithobius niger
TGGTCCTTGATAATCTTGACGATATTTACCTCTATTTTTCGTAGCGATACTAGCCCCATCACATTTCGTCAACAAACCTGTAATTTCGTTTACTTCGGCACAGGTGTTTCGTATTGGGCTTAATTACCGACATTTCACGCCGCTGATACACCACCTGAAACGTAACCTGACCGAAAAGCATTTCGTAATTTCCGTGAAATTCCGACGATTTACGAAACTGACTTCGTCGCCGTAATACGGGCATAACTGCTACAAAAACTGCTGAGAAGCATACGGGCATAACTGCTACAAAAACTGCTGAGAAGCAGCTTCGGGTTTCCGTAAAAGTCCGATGATTAACGAAGATGACGTCATTTCCCTAACATAGGCATATTTAGAACGAAAGGAAATTGGGTCTTTTAAGTGTTATATACTGTATAGATCTGTGGTTTTGGTTGTCAGTAACCCTTCACAAACGAGTAAGACTTCGATCTGTATAATTACTGAAGCAGAAAGCTCTGTTATGTAATGGTATTTCCACCGTGGTCTTTTCAGTGTAGGCCGGCACGGAGCTCGTTTGCCGGAAAGAAAACAAATATTCTCGATTAAATTTTCTTCGCAAAGGCACGTGTTTCGCGCAAAATGGTGCTACACCGGTGGAGTTTCAATGCTGGAGTTGAATCCGTCTCCTTTATAAAGACAATAATCTCCAAAGACAGTTCATTTGCATGGGACAAGTGGAGTATTATGCCTCGGTAGCAAAGGTCCTTTGTCTTCTATACACCGACAGCTATCTGCCACTGTTAAGAAGAACCTGGCCACCCCAGGACCACAATTCATCCTCTATAGCCGTCTTTTCCGTCTCGCGCGTCATTGCAAGCTATCCCCGTCGGCTCGTCTGACGGGATCTTGAAGTGAAGGGCGATAGGTGGGGGGAGGATAGGGCGCAGGTGACTCCACTCGGGACGTAGGGGCAGATGAGCCCGACGATCCATCAGACCCACCTGCCAAGGAAACTGCCGCACAGCCCAGGCCGAGAATATTGAATTTTGGATCTCACGCCTCCCTCCCCCTCCCCCACCTACTTTTCTTTCCCCGGTTTTTTACACTTCTCTCGTATTATACCGCCGCAGGTTAGACTTAGACTTTGCTCAAACTTTTGAGAAAAGTAGTACTTTTTCGTTTGCTGGCTGAGTCGAGTTCACTGGTTTTATGTTTGTGCGCGTATCCTTCCAGCTGTTTTCGTGTGGTTCCCAGTTTATTTTCCTGTGTTTTTCTGTATTCAACGCAATTCGGCCCTGTTCTGCAGAAAGGGTGTAACTCAAAAACTGCCGTTTTCAGGAAAATACGTTTAAAGTTTGAGTCTGCTCAAATCTCTGTCAAATCGATGTCAAAAGGTTTTCTGAATTACTGAATCCGTTATTCTACAGGTTGAACTGTTCCCTGTAAATCATAGCATTTAAAACATAATTTTAATGTGCAATAATTAAGAAAAACACATTTTACTTATAATTAAATCATTAATAACATTAATATTGAACGTAAAAAGGATGTAACTGTAGTTATGACCACTTGTGACAACAGATTGTTACGCAAAAAAGGTGCAAGTGCCGGGGTTTCCAGGAACCCCTGCCTTTTTGCGTGACAAATCTGCAGACCCAAGCAAGTTATATCCTTTTTTGCCTACTGCTGACTTTTGATTGGCTGGAGATACGTTCTTGAAATTTTTTTTTGCCAATAATGGCGACAATCGAGTTACACCCTTTCTGCAAAACAGGGCCGTATTCTTTTAGTTGGTTGTTCTAAAAGATACACTGGAAGCCGGTGAACTTCGTTAACTTATGGTTCATCGCAACAAATTAAACTTTAAACTTTTTTTTTTACGCATTTAAAGGCGGGTTTCCACCAAACGAAAGTATGCAGCATCTATAGAAGCCACGTAACGTTATCTAGTTCTCTATGCGCTTGCTCATTCCAAGCAAAGGAATGCACAAAGAAATAAACACATCAAGCAAGCCACGTGCCTCCTTAATTATTGAGTAAAGGTGTGGTACGTCCTCGTTCTCCTGTGGAAGCAAGCTGTAGAGGTTAACGACATTACTGCTACTAGATGGCACCACGGTAAAATATAAAGAATCTACCGTGTCGCTATCTAGTGGCAGTAATATCGTTAATCTTTGCATGTTGCTCCCAGATGCACGAGGACGTACCAAGTTCTAATTCAATAATTAAGGAGGCACGTGGCTTGTTTCTTGTGTTCTGTGTGCATGTCTCTGCACGCTGCTAGTAAACACTAGAGAGAACTAGATACCACTAGATGGCGCTAGAAGCTGTCGACTTTCGTTTGATGGTAACCCGCCTTTAAATGTGTAAAAAAACAGCCGCAAATTAATCTAAGGGTTTTTCAGTTTAATTGGCTGTGATGAACCAGAAGTTAACGAAGTTCACCGATATTTCTAAAAGAGACCTTACAAACGTGTAAGAACAAATGGTGTGTTTAGTAAGTAGAAACAGCAGAAACCATTTGGAGGGCATGAACGTCCGTGTTGATGTGTTGGGTTAAACTCAACGTTTGGCAGTCGTTTTGTTAAAAGACACACTGGATAGTAGAAAAGTAGAGAGAATCCATAAATGAAACGATATGTTTCACACAAAAAACACTTCTTTAATTTATAGACAACAAATATCTATAGCATCTGGACAATAACTTGTACATACAAGAAAACAAAGAGTAACCAACCATATTGTGCGCGCTTGTTGAAAACGGGTGTTGAATCTCTCGAATTACGTATAGGCTGAAGTTAGATCTTGTTCTTACTTTTAAAATTCTTCGCGATCTTGTGAAGGTGGACTTGCCCTTCTTCGACCTCAACATCGTATTCTTTATTCGGGGTCACTCAATGAAATGAATAGTCCCATCCTGCAATCGGGAGTACCGACGAAGTTTCTTCGCAGTTAGGGTGACCTCAGCCTGGAACTACCTTCCGGTGGAAGCTATTTCAGTGGGTTTGGTAGTTTGAGTCAGAAGTGCCTTACACAAACTCCCAGTTAAAAGGTCTGTGAAGGGGCCAGGTTTTGTTCTCTCATATTTTTAAATAACCCAGAAAACTTGACTTTGCTTTTGTGGTCTCCATGCTGTTAACTAGGAGTGGTGTTAGCGGGATATCCACCATCCACATTCCTTTAAAATAGTCTGTGGTTAACCTATTTTATTATTATGTATTATTATTAAAAATGTGTGGCAAATAAACTAAAGTCCATCGGAACAACGTTTGTTTTTGCTCGTGTTTTATTACGTCTAAATATCATAATTTTTGCTTGTGTGTTTCTTTGTAAGGTTCATTGTGGCAATGCATTCTAAATTATGTAATTGCTGTCACAAACAAGCTCTCAGGTTTCGTGGTATCCTTTACAGGCTGCAACAAAAGCTAGAGTGAGACCATATTTGGATGAAAAAAATAAAGTTTCATTGTCTGTCCTCACACTAGCGTTTGCTGCATTACCCTACTGCTACGTGTCACAGCGATCTTCTCAGATCTTTCGCAATTTTTAAGGTTTAAAGAGTTCCTTTGAAAATTTTTTTTTATTTGTATCTAGACACACGCTAGTGTGATGCGCCAAGTTAAGCAACAAACATCACATCAATTCAATTGTCGAGTTTGTAAACGATTGTAGCGCGACGCCATAGCGTCAGTGTCTAATGTCCTGAAGCAGAGTTGGGCACATTTCAGGTACTTGGATAAAAATAATAATGCGGTACAAAAGCTTCAATTGTGTTGAAATCAAGAGCAGTGACCCACGTGAGAAAAATTAACTCGTGTAGGAATGCCAGTTAAGCTGCTTTCAATGCAAAATCTGACCCTCAATAACGTTGAAAATGTGTAACTAGTAACTAGATAGCTAGATACTAGAAAGCTAGCTAGCTAGCTAATTCTATTCCGCACACAGTAAAGTCGTCTCTGACAGACGTGGTACCCAACAAATGCAAGAAAACACATCAGATAAATTTTCAGCCGCTTTATTTCGGCCTTGATCACAAATAGGGAAAAAAAAGGATAAAAACGCGAGCGAAAGCTCGAGTTAAAAACAGGGGGTCGCCATCTTGAGTATGAGTAAGATCTTGAGTAAGATGGCGACCCCCTGTTTTTAACTCGAGCTTTCGTTCGCGTTTTTATCCTTTTTTTTCCTATTTGTGATCAAGGCCGAAATAAAGCGGCTGACAATTTATCTGATGTTTTTTCTTGCATTTGTGGGGAACCACGTCTGTCAGAGACGACTTTGCTGTGTTCCTCCTCGACCCACAAACTAATTTTGTTCTAATTCTATTCCGCTCACTCCCATGTTACTTTCCATAGGGGTATCATTCATCGATACCGAGATAACGGGAAGGCTTCCAGCTATGAAATTGGACGAATGGCTGCACTACGATACGAACTGCGCACCATTTATGGTTTGGCGCCTTGGGGGATTGCGTGGGATGGCGCGTAAGTACGAAAATATTGTTATAACCACTGTTAGTATTGTCGGCATCGTCTCTCATTGGACGGCCAAAGCTCGGACAATGACAACGTGTATACTGACGTGCGTGCCTAGACACACACTAGTGTAGCACAATAAATCTAAACAATGTTGCCAAAGAAACTGTATTCACGTCCAATTCACGAAAAATAAACCAACTGTAAAAAACAAAGCAAAATAAACATAGCCAAAAACTGGTGAAGAGGCCACCAAGTTGAGTGGTTCGGCCCCCCAAAGGAGTGATATCAATACACCAAAACTAACGAACTAAAACAAATTACAACAAAATTAAAACCAAACCAAAGACCTATAAAGAAGTGACTAAGTTGAGAATGGTTCGGCCTGTAGGCAAAAGGTAGTAGCAAAGTGTTGAAAACTAATTTCTTGTTGACGTGCCACTTTATTACACATATTCACGGTAGAGAAGTTGAGTCTAATACACAATTTTTAAAAAAGGACTAATATCAAATCAAAAACCAAAAACTGATAAAAGGGGCGGCCAAATTCCGAACGGTTCGGCCCTTCACAGAAGTGATATCAACACACCAAAACATTCGCCAACTGAATCGCACCGAATAATACTTTGGACGTTAAATGAAAACTTAAACATTGCTACCGGGAGTAGCAATGTTCTAGTTTTCATTTAACCTTCGAACTATTAAGCGGTAAGATTAACTTGGCGAATGTTTTGGCGTGTTGATATCAATCCTTTGAAGGGCCGAACCATTCAGAACTTGGCGGCACATTTTACCAGTTTTGGTTTTTGATATGATTTGATTGTCTGTAGAACAAAACAGTTATCAATTTCGTAGTATTCCAGAAATGTCTCAATAATCAAGCAGTCGTTTGTACCTACGTTTTTGTTTTGTTGTCACAACAATATTTTTTTTTTAATGTAAAGCATACTAGAAGTCAGGCAGCGAAGGACCTTAAACCAATGAAAAAAAAATGGAACGAGCTGTTTTTGGAATGGACCTTAAACGATTTCTTGTAATGGTTCGGAATTGAGCGTTGTCTACCTTATAAAAAAGTGCAGGATAAAAACTGTTTTTTTTTTTTTCAGAATATGTCTTAAAACAGTTGGTCAGAATGAAAACAAACTGGCGTAAAGACAAACAATTGTTCCCCCATTCCTAGCTTCACTGTCGCAATTTTGTCAGCCACAATCACCACAATGTATGCCATAAAATTGTTTTGTTTGTTTCCCGAAAGAGAAATAATTACGTCTTGGTTCCGTAAATGGCAGAAGATATTGATATTACTGCGGTTATGATCCTTCCATTTGTGACACGAAAAACATTTTGTCGGTTGTTTTCAGCTACAATCTCCTTTCGAGCCATCAATGGTGTAGTGACTCATCCTGCCTCAGCTCCTGTTAACGTCAATATTGGACGAACTGATGCTGGGACTGTTGACCCAGCATCTTGATTCCCTTGAGCTGAGCCTGGATGACGATCTTAAGTGTGCCCTGCCTCTATTATTGAAACTCAATTCACTGTATTGTTGTGCATGCCGAATTCAAACCAATTGTTAAGCATGCGCTCTGCCTTGCCAACATATTGTTAGTTTTAAGTAATCTAATATTATTCATTCCAAACCAGCATTCGACCCTAAACCTCCCGTGAATAACACCTTATTAGAAATTTATTCCTTTTCCTCCCCCAATTTCCCCAGTCCGCCACATTTAACCTTTCATGTCCCCACATATTTGGTGCATTTCGGCCAAAACGTTAAAAATTTGAATTTCGAACCCCCAATTTTTTTTATGCAATGTTGAGGATCTTGTAATTATAAAAATGAATTTGTCAGGGTTGTTAGAAGCCAAATCCCTCCACTCCCCTGTCCTGTACCCGTTTAGGGCAGTGTACAAGTTTTTATAAAAACAATGGACGAAGACACGCCACGTTACCTGCTTCGTGCAACAAGAGCGAGGCTGGAAGCATCCAGATTCATCACGACTGCGACGCCATCAACTGTTTTGGACGATATAAAAGGTAGTGAACAAGCCACAACAGAAAATTCGCCACTTACCGTTTCTCTGGACGACTGTTTTGACCGTTCTGTTGCTTTAAAAGCTCTGGATCAGCGTGAAGAGGTGAATCCATTTCCAATTGCAAGTCCTTTTTACGTGGATTACAGTAGCAGGTTCCTGCAGTATCTGCCAGAGAGTTCACCAACAACCAATGTTTATGTCCATTCATCACCAGTTAGCCCTGGGCCTTCAGGTCGTTTGGCTTCAGAGGAAGGTTTGACGCTACCCAGGAGGGAAACTGAGGCTCGTTCTGTCCATGGTTCACCACCACATCTTTCAAGCAGCAAAAGTAGTGGAAAACGACAGATGACAAGGAAAGCTTGTAAGAAAATTACATCAAATCCAGTTCATTCTACTCCAGTTTTCAACCAGTCCTGGTCCAGCAGTAGTAAGCCATTGGAGAGGATAACTGCAGCTCAATTGGATGAAGAAGGCAGGCAAGCTAACATTAAAAGAAATGACGATTTTAGACGTAAGCTTTTACAGAAGAAGATTCGAGAGGAAGTATTAAGCAGTGTAGCTGAGCCATGTTCTGCACCTGTTCAGCGTTTACTCCCTCGAAGACAGCAGTTTTTAAACGAACCAATTCTTGCCCAACCTGAATCTGAAGGAAGTTATCTCCCAAGCACAACTTCTTCAACTGCCAGAAGTTTTGAGTCTGACCAGTATTCCATCGATTCTAGAGAAGAAGAAATGGAGTTAGACGATTTTACGTCAAATTTGTCGTCAGACCAGCTGAAGTTTTTATTAAAGTCGTTACCATCAGTCCTATCCAGTTTAGCTGAACATCGCCATTCAGACCCCCTGAAGAATTCCAGAAGAGAACCAGTAACTCCTCCTATGCGTCTGTCAGCCCCTGCAGAAGTTTTAGCAGCAACTCGTGGGTTTGTCACTGACCCTGCTTCATCGTGTGGCAGAGTTGTGCCCATTCAGAAGCCACGACGGCACAAAACGTCGAGCATTACTAGTTCTTCAACTGAAAAAGAGCAGGAAATTAGATGCAAAGATTGGGTTAAAAAAGTAAGTTCAGAAAACATCAATTTAGCATCACTTAAGGCTGTAAGCTTACCTGATCCTTCAGAAGTGCATGTTTTGGGCGATGGTTTTCCATTTAGTGATTCTCAGTTACAAATGATTGAAAATAGTAGACCAAAAGGTAAATCTTTAACTGTTAAGGTTCCTTTAGCAAAGAATACTATCCCTAAACAACTTGTTGAATCAGTTGAGTTACAGTCTAATGTGTTGCCAGGCCAGTCAAAAGTTAATCTAGATTTAGAGGTGCGTAACGGCTCTAAATTAAAAACAAATCCTAAACTTTTAAGGACTCATTCGAGTTCTTGCAGTAGCAAAGCCAGTTCAGGAGTTTCTTGCTCTAAGTCTTGTAAGGATAGATATGAGGCTTTGGAAAATAAATTGGATCACGTTGAGAAAATGTCAAAGGCTGTAATGGAGTTGCACATTAGTAAAAAAAATGAGAGTTTGGTTAAACCTTTAAAAGTTGACCGAATTTTGCCACCTTATACTCAGTTTCAAACTTATCCTTTGCATGTTCAAGACCAGCCTTTTTCAGATTCCAATCCACCAAATTTTCCAACCTACACTGATCAGAATTTGGGTAATGTTCCTTTTTCTACAGCTACACCTGTGAATAGACATTAAAGTTAAGGCTTTAGATTTACCTAAATTTAGTGGGCTAGCATCTTCCACTCCAGCATATGTGTTCCTGACTGATCTGTCTAAGATTAAGCAAGTGAAAGGTTATTCTGATGAGGAATTTTTAACTTGTTGCATTCCTTTAGCATTAACAGAGGAAGCTTATAGATGGTTTTACCAGCACCCACCCTTTTCATCTTACAGGGAATTTTGTACAGCTTTTAAAAACACCTTTCACCCTCCTTCTAAAAATAGGCGTTTAGTCGCAACATTACGTCAGACAGTTAAGGGGTCAAATGAAAATTTTCAGACTTTTTTTTGAAGATGTGAGGTAATTACTTCACAACTTGATGATAGTTACTCTGTTGAGGAACTTATCGAAATCATCAAAGAAAATCTGTCTGAAAGGTTTCAACCTTATGCTTGTCAGAGGGATTTTTCAAACTTGGTCGAATTTTACAACTACGCGACAAGAATGGAAACATACTTAGCTTCAAAAACTGGCCATAATTTATCCGTTGACGCACCAATACCTACTTTGTCTAACCCGAACGTGTCTGTAAACAATCAACGCCGTTCTGCCAATTCTGTACAGGTCCCTGTAGTGTCTTCACCTGCAGCGGCGGCACCTGCAACAGAGAGAAAATTTTGTCAGTTGCATAACACTGCTAATCATGACATAAGTTCCTGTTTACAAACTAAACAATTAGTTGAGGCTGTTAGGGCAGGCAATTTTTCTATTCCCAAGTTAGTTGCAGATTTAACTCGTTCTCAACCAGCAACTGTTGCCACTGCTCAAACTAAACAGAACGATCAGCAGCTTAAAACTCAGCCTAAATCATTATTTTCTGGTTTAGACAAAGCTAGAGGACAGGCAGTAGTTTGTAACGAATGCTTTAAATCTGGGCATTTAGCTAAAAATTGTTGGATGAAGCATCCTGAGCTTCGCCCAGCTTGGGCTTCAAACACTGTCAACACTAATGTGAGCCAGCTCTCACAGACAACTCAGGGGTTAAATCCAAATGCTCCCCCTTACCCAAAATAATCAGGCGACAACTTCAATCTGGCTTTGCAGTGCCGTCGCCGCAAGATCATTGGTACGGTGGCCAGTTACCTGACGACCCTCATCGAATACCCAGAGGGATAAAGTTTGAGCGTCCCAAAAAACTAGATTATCTTGGACTTCCCCGTATAGTTAAGGGTCCTGAGGAGCCCCAAAATAGCCCTTGTGGCTACGTTGGTGTGCGAATCGGGGATGAAATTGCCGATGCACTTTTGGACAGTGGATCAAGCCTTAGTTTTGTGCACGAGGGCTTACACGACGATTTGATTAATTTGGGTTTCAAATTCAAAAAGCGGGAATATCGGGTTAGATATGCTGATGGGCGCTGGGGTATTTGCCCTGGGTTTTTCATCATTCCCATTCAGATTAAAACCCATTCTTTTGTTTACCCATTTATTGAGATGCCTGATGCCATCCAACCACTAATTTTAGGTGTGGATTTTCTGACTTGGTCAGGGATGATTTTAAACTATAATAGAAATTATTGGTTTTGGCATCCATTCAAAGGCGACGTGTATGCTCTCCGTAGGAACCCCTTGCGCTTGCTCCCTCCCACTGTAGGTGCGATTGTTGGCAACGCAGAGCTACAACCCACCCTGGAGGAGATCCGTGAAAAGGTGAATAAAATTGACATTTTGGACTCAGATCAAAAGGAACAACTTTTTGTTTTGTTAGTAACGTATCGCCATGCATTTTCTACAAGAGTAGGAAAATTTAAACATTGCCCTCCCATGGTGATAGATACTCGCGGAACCCCTCCTGTAGCTTGCCACCCCTACCCTTTAAGCTATTAAGGTAAACAGAAGGTTGCCGAGCATGTTAAAAATATGCTTGACCTAGGCGTAATAGTTCCTGGTTTTAGTGAACACTGCTGCCCCGTATTTCTGGTGCCGAAAAAGGACAGAACGTCTCGTTTGGTGGTGGATTACGTCCCCCTCAACCGGAACGTGCAGCGTGACCCATTTCCACTACCACTCATTGATACACTCATTGCACGTTACGACAAATGTAAATACCGCAGTAATTTGGACCTAACTATGGCATATTGGCACGTGCCCTTGGACCCTGAGAGCGGCAAAATAGGGTCATTTGTCACTACTGAGGGCCAATACCTTCCTCTTTGCGCTCAATTTGGCATGAGGAACAGCGGAGCCAATTTCTGTCGTGCAATGGCGCAATGTGTCGAACCGATACGTCACCTAGGATGCATCGATTATGTTGATGATCTTGGAATCGGTTCAAGGCTCTGGAAGGAGCACCTGATTGGCCTGGAAGCAGCATTGTCAATGATGGTGAATGAAGGGTTATCAGGCAACTTCAAAAAATCAGAGTTTGTGGTTAAGGAACTACTCGTTTTAGGTTATTTGGTCACTGACGATGGCGTAAAAGCAAATCCTGCAAAAGTACAGATTTTACAGTCTTGGCCAACACCAAAAACCGTGAAAGTACGAAAATTTGTAGGATTAGCAAGTTGGTTTCGCAGATTTGTACCTCGATTTGCTGAAAGGATTTCAGCATTGACAGACATCTTGCGAAACAGCAAACAAAAACATTTGTCTTGGGGTCCCAGAGAGGATGAAGCATTTAACAATATCAAGAGTTATTTATTAGATGCTCCAATTTTAGTTCATCCTGATCCTACCAAGCAATGGATTTTGTATTCAGATGCCAGCGCCTCTGGTGTTGGTTGTTTGTTATGCCAAAAGGGACCAAACGATGACCATGCTGTTACAGTTGATATGGCATCACGTAAACTGTCTTCGGCCGAGGCTCGTTATAATTGCTCTGAACGAGAAATGCTATCAGTTGTTTTTGGCCTCAAAAAGTGGCGCCATCTCGTGGAAGGCGGTCACATACTGTGCGTGACAGACCACTACCCTTTAACTTTAATGGACGTCAAGAAGAACAACAGAGGGCGCATAGCCCGATGGCTGATATTCTTGTCGTCATTGGACGCTAAGTTAGTTTTCCAACCCGGTAGACTAAACGCTCCAGCGGATAGATTGTCACGGATGTTTGAAGGTGTCACCACTCCCGACGAGGATCGCATGAATCCGCCCCTCACGGAAGTACATATTCCCAATTTCAGCAAGCCATTTTATGTATTCAACAACGATTGTTTTAACTCCAATGTTGAGGTAGCTCAAATTACGGTTGAAATGATAGCGGCTGAAACTCGGAGAGACGAATTCATGAACACGTTAGCATTAGCTTTGCAGGGAAAACCTTGGAAAGCTGCTTCGGTCGCAATTCAGAGATTTGTAGATAAATATTCAGCGAATTGCATCTATGACGACCAGCAAGGTGTAATATATTGTGACCTTGCGCATGACCCCCTTGAGTCAGCCAATCTAAAGCTATTTCTTCCCAGGAATTTACAAAGGCAAGTGTTGGATCTTAACCATAGTACGGTTACGGGAGGACATTCCGGTGTTAGAAAAACTTTGGCACGAGTTCAGAAATTGTTTTACTTTCCAAGAATGAGTAGATTGGTCCATAGGTTCGTCCGGGTATGCCATCTGTGCCAACAATATAAAGGCCATGGCTTACGATCCCTTGGTAGACTACAAACCATTCCTTTGAACCATCCTTTCCACACAATCCATTTAGATTGGAAGCAGTCTCTGCCAATGACCAAGAGTCCGCGTAAAAATCGCAATATACTGGTTGTAACAGATTTGTTCATCGGATATCTCCTTTGTTACCCATGTAAAAAGTTTGATACGAAAACGCTTGTCACGCTGTTAATTAATCAAGTTTTCCCTATATTTGGGGTACCTCATCGCGTGGTGAGTAATAATGGAGCCACCCTGGTGAGCTCAATTACTAAGGAATTTTACAGGCGTTTTGGTATTAAACAATCAGTTACTACCCTTTACCATCCAGCGTCTAACAGCCCAGCAGAGCTACAGTGTAAGAAAATTGGTAGGATGATCGCACGATTTTGCGACGATAACCCGCGTGACTGGGACGAGAAACTTCCTTTATTTATGCTTTCTATAAACAGCTCGGTTGATTCGAGAACTGGCTACACCCCAGCTTTCTTAAATTTCGGCCAAGAGATAAATATAGGAACAGACCCTCCCATTCAAGACACTTTAGATCAGCCACTACCTCTTTGGGCTGCTACACTGACTAGTAATTTGCGTCAAACTTTGGAGAGATTACGGCGGATTAGACATTCTGATCGAGCTTACGAATATGCTAAGCTAAATGCTCGTATTCCTAAACCTCTGGAATTCGAAGTTGGTGATAAAGTTTGGGTAAAAAGTCATTATCTGTCACACAAGCATAGTTATTTCGCGGCTAAACTACAAAGAAAATTTGTAGGACCATATGAAATTGCGGAGAAAATTTTTCCTCAAGTTTATCGAGTTTGCGAAATTTCAACTGGTCTTTTGCAGAAAGGTTACCAACATATTTCAAACTTGAGACCTGTTGTTGACGAAATACCTGGTGAATTCACTTAACTTTGTAATTCCAGACTCTTTCAGTTTTAAAAGTTGCCAATTTGTCTGATATTTCTACTTTTTATTGCCAGTCTAACTGCCAAGGGAAACATTTCAAGATCTAGATTGGCGACTCATTTGAATGATTTGGAAAAACTGTGTTAACGTTATTTTATTTTATTTCGTTCAGCTCATTTGCATGTTTTATGTTCATTAGCTTTCAAAATTTGATTTTCATCCATTACAAGTGACCTGGTCAAACACCAGTGTAAATTTGTGTCACTTCTTTAGAGCCCACAATTCCTTTTGTAAATTTTTGATCCCACCAGAAGCTACAGCTAAGTGAACCTAATTAGCTTGATGAAAATGGTATTAATGCTAACCGTTGAAAATGCGGGCAATGTATGGTTAATTCATAGTGAGGAGACTTGATAGTAAGGCAGTATCATTTCTCAGTTTTACTGCTATGAACGAATGCTGTAAATTGTGAAAAACCCGTTGTATTTTTAATTTGACACAGAACCCTTCAAGTCTAAAGTGTTAACTCGCGTTGATCAGATCTGTGTTTCTTATTAACTTGGAAAACTTAATTCTGGAGTTTTTTTTTGCTGGGAAGCAATGCTTTTTTTGTTTTTACCTTGGTCTTAAGTGTTAACTCGTGCAAGGTTCTTTTTGTTTTCACCTTGGTCTTAAGTGTTAACTGGCGCAAGGTAACCAATTTAAACTCCATTTTTCGTTTGGCTACTAATGTCACTTTGGACAGCTAGTTTAAAGCTGTATTCTTTTTGGACCTCCTTTCCATAACAGATAGGATCACCCTTTTGATTGCAAGGCATAGCCGTCGTAGCAGCAAGATCGTGAGGTACAGTCCCGTTCAAAAGCAGATGTCCAAGCCTATACTAAATTTAAACAATAGCCTCTCGCTCTTCAA
>JAHWFP010113639.1:0-14575 GCA_023313725.1 Lithobius niger
ACCCAAAGTGGGGGTATACTTCAGGTATACCCTGCATCTATACCTCGTGTACACCCTTGGTGTCTACCTTGGGTATACCCAAGGTGCGTGCTTTTGGTATGCAGAAAGGTATACCCAAGGTCTGTACCTGAATGTACACCTAGAGTGTACCAACATATACTCGAGATGTGTACCCAAGGTGTATACCTTTGACACAACTTGAGGTATACCTCAGGTATACATTAAATTAAGGTATAATCAAGTATGGTATACACCTCAGGTATACTCAAGGTGTATATCACGGGTCCCTTGAGTTACCCTTGAGTTACCCTTGAGTATACCCAAGGTATACACCTTGATTGTATACCTTGGGTATACCTTAATTATACCTGAACTTAATGTATAGCCTAAGTATACCTCAAATTATACCAAAAGTATACCTTGGGTATAAACCTCGGTATATGTAGGAATGCTGCAGGTGTACAATATGGTACAAAACTTGGGTATACCTTTATGTGCACCAAAAGCAATCACTCGGAAGTTCATACCTCTGTGGGTATACCTAAGATAAACATTTAGATGTACACGAGGTATACACATTGGGATTACCTCAGTATACCCCCACTCTGGGTATACTTAAGAAATAGTAGTGGCACGATTATCGTTAATTTTACAATAGGCTACCGCGCAAAAACTTTATCGTATGGTACTTTTTCTGACATATTGAATTTCAGCGAACTGACGAGCGTAATAAAGTAGTAAAATTACTGGTAGGGTTGTTCGGTGAAGTTCATAGGAATGTCCGCTTGAGCGGACCAGGCAGTCGAAACTGAGTCATATTGTCTAGTCCTATTCTACGAGAACCTATTTTTTAATACCACTTTATTTTGCTTTACTTTTACCCATGTAGGCCGAGCAGCCCACTGTAGCATGACACGCATACATAACTTAGCGTGAGTTCTAGTGGCATGGCATAGCGTGAAATGCAAACTTATTATTCCATGTGAAATCACTGATAGGGTTTGGGGAGGCTTCTTCTTGGGGTTTAAACCATTGGCTAGCTTTCATTGAAGAAACGAACGGTCGAATTTCTACGACGAGAGCTCATTATAACTTGCGATAAAACCACTAAAGCATAAAACGCTCCATGTCATAAGATCAGAATCACCACTATTCTGCTAATTTTCGATAGTCCATCCACATGTATTCTTCAGGCAATCTTGACGAATTTGGAAAATCCTGGCTCACATCTTGTCTCATATCTTATTTAAAAATGTCGTAGCGCTTACTTTGAAATACGGGAATCATCTTCGTAGCAATCGTTTACGCACAATTTCAAATAAATAAAAGATATCAGTACAATATCTTCAGCAAATTTTCGACTGTCAATTCTCTGGAGATGTTGGGGCTCAGACGACAGTCTTCTTCAGGCAAAAACAGAAATGTCATGTTCGACGTCTGCTTTTCGAATCGGCATTCGAGCGTAGCCCCAACCACTTGCAAAGCCGGTTTTCCACCTCTCGCGCAGCTCATCAATAAACTCGCTACGGAGCAAAAACTGTATTCCAGGATTAGATGGTCCCTGGATATTCATCAGTTCAACCTTCTCTCGGCTGTGATATTGAATAGCCAGGGACTCCAGGCTCCTCAGATGCACATGCCGGTGAGACGCGCAAAGGTATTTGCTGCCATATCAAGCAGCACATGGCAGAGACCACAAAGACATTTGTGTAGAAAGACAACAAATGGCATCGCATCACAACATCAACTGGGAAGGCGCTGAAACCATCCTTGAGTCAAACTCAGAGATGTGCATCTGAGGAGCCTGGAGTCCCTGGCTATTCAACACCACATGCGAGAGAAGGTTGAACTGGTGAATATCCAGGGACCATCTGATCCTGGAATAAAGTTTCTGCTCCGTAGCGAGTTTAATGATGAGCTGCGCGAAAGGTGGAAAACCGGCCTTGCAAGTGGTGGAGGCTACGCTAGAACGCCGATTCGAAAAGTAGAAGATCGTAACGACGATCAAACATGACATAGTGGAGTGAAATTTGTTTTTTTGCCTGAAGAAGACTGAAGCCCCAACATCTCCAGAGAATTGACAGTCGACAATTTGCTGAAGATGTTGTATTGATATCATTTTATTTAAGTCTCTTATCTTTCGAAATTGGTGGTTGTTGATGCTGTGGCCCACTGCACCTCCACAACATCTATCGGGCATATTCCAATGCTGTAGCAGAGACTCGAGCTGTGTGGATGGACTATCGAAAATTACCAAATAGTGGTGGTTCTGACCATTTTGTTCTGTAGTGGTTTTTATCACAAGTGGCTAACTCTTGTAAAAGATACCTAAAATTGTGTAGTTAAACATCAAAATCTTTCAATATTTGGCTCTCAGATCCGAAAACCAGCAGACGTAATTTTTAACCAATAATGGTGCCGATAGATTACAATTAACGTGGCTCCTGTTGAGTGGCTAGTCTCTGACCTGTATTTAAATACACTTGCAGAACTTGGTCCCAACACTGGTGCATTTTCAAAATATGTGTTGTAACTTACAGTTGTCTTATTATTTAGCAGCTGCATTAAGTAGACCTAGCTTTTTTTTTTAATTATATCTACTGAAATGGAAATTTCTCATAAAATTGAAATATAAAAAAAAATTAGGTGGTAGCCTTGTGAATATTACAGGTTAAGCTTCCTCAACTTTGGTTTAGTATAACTGTTGCCGAACTTTTATTTTAAAATTTAAAATATACTGTAGGCCTACTCCATTTCTCGTGTTTTCCGTAGTAAATTCCTTATTGTTTTTCCTAAGACTAGGATGCTAAATTAAACCAATATGTACAGCTTTGGGGATTTTGTGTAGCCTAAACCATAAGAACAAGAAATGACAAGTTTTGAATTTACGAAACTGCTAGGGTTAATTCCAAATTCTTCATTCTAGTATTCACAAAATTCAATCATCTCTCCAACTTGAGACAACCACTGGCTTTTGAAAATAAAAAAAAATCAGTTTCTTCGGCATACCTTACTGAAAATTAAAGCAGCTTAACAGAATTGTGAACATTTAATATTAAATAACTGGTCAAAACCCATACTTTTTTAAAGTTTAGTTGTCTTGTGATAACAGGAACAATGTAATGTCGGTCCTACACCTAAGAGAAAGACATGAACATGGAAGATAGGGGTAGCAGGGCCATAGCCTAGCGACTGGGAGAGGGAAATTGGGCAGCTACTCCCCATCATCCAAGAAGACACAAAATAGGCAAAATCAAGCAGTCAAGTTAGCAAACTTGGATATTTTTTCACCACAAATTCCCGTTTCCATGAATAGGCCTACTTGGAGGTTTATCTCACTCCCAACACAAGGCACGGCAAAGTATTTCCATGAGAACTGGTTAATTCCATTACCATCATTCAGTCACTAAATACAGACGCAAACCTATTTACGTTGCCTTTTGGATTTGTATGTCAGACTACCAGAGCAGGTAATCGATCCCAGGACCTTTGAAACCAAAGGCCAAGATCCTACCGCTGAACCATACTGACACGGCCTTTTTTTTTTAAGGAAACATCCATAGGCAGCATTTAACATGTGCATACGCAAGTGTTAAATGCTGCCTATAGACGTTTCCTTTAAAAAAAAAAAAAAAGGCCGTGTCAGTATGGCTAAGCGGTAGACCTCGGCCTTTGGTTTCAAAGGTCATGGGTTCGATTCCCCACTCAGGCAGTCTGACATACAAGTCCAAAAGGCAACGTAAATAGGTTTGCATCTGTATTTAGTTATTTGTTGTGAGCCTTTGGCTTTTCCGTCTTTAATCATTCAGTCAGCTGGAAAGCAAAGTTTTTCCAACACTGAGCACGGTTAAGTTAAACACTGCCCCTGATCATTTTTCGTAACTGTCCTGTTGTCCTTGGATGCACGCGACTGTTAATAGAAATACGTTAGCTCACAGCCTTTGGCAGCTCAGGGCCGTACTGAGCAAAAAAAAAGGCTTCGAGAAAATATACATAATTGGCAAAAGTGAAAATTTAATTGGCAATTTTGTTTGGTAGGCTGTTCTGTCCAAATCGTCTCCAAGTTGTTTTGATGCAAATTATTTTTAGTTTTAACCTGAGTAAATTAACTTGATTTACAAAAAAAAAAATTGTACAGATCTGGAAGGATTCCTGTTTTTTGGAATAGTGCATTAAGTTTCTGAACAAATTTTTTAAAGAAAATGTCTAAAAAAAACAACAGTGTTTAGTTGCAATTAAGTCTTTATGAAACAACACACCAACATTTGCTTGATAATTTGTTGCAGACGTGCTCACTGGGAGTCATAAACGGGCACTAAAAATGGCCTAAAATTTCTGCTTCCCGTAGCTTACAGTTCTCCCCCAGACCACCTAGCTCTATTTTTTGGACGCTTTCTGAAGTACTTTTCTTTCTGTGCCACTGTTATTTATCAGTTGGCCAAATAATCCCCCCCCCCCTCCCAACAAAGTGCCCTTCGCTATATTAGGTGGCATTAGTAGGTGACTTTTGTTTCATGGTTAGGTAAATAAAAAAAAAATTACGTGTGCTTCTCAACCTTTTTTTTGTCATAGCAGCAGCGTATTAGAAATCTGTTAGATTAAAAACACTTGGCCCCACGTCGCAAAGCTGCCTTGAATGCAATATCGTCTGCCCCCCACATAAATATTGATTATTGATTCGTCCCTAACTGTCCAGTCCAACAGAATGCTTGATTAAGTCTGACAATTTAAGAAAAAAACATAAAATTGTTTCTTAGGAAAAAGTTTTGCGGATGGATAAGATTCTAAAATAAGTACCAACAAGCAGTAAGGTATGAATAAAATTTTACTTTTATAATCACAGTAATAAATGCAGATCTAAAACAATAAGTTAACCCTTAACTTCGGCATTGTATTCAATTGACACTACACACGTAATCAGTACGCACGCTTTCTCTCATAATCTGTTGACGGCTGTCCTTGCAATCACTGCTGCACACAACGATAATGATATCGTTTTTAACAGTTAATGATGAAATGTCTTAAATTAAAAATCGTTGCTAAATAGTCTTGTTGTCGTAGTAGCACACACCTCGGATCAGTAGCCGTTTAGTGTAGCCCTACACAGATTAGAGCACATGTTGCCGCACACAAACGCCTAGGTTACGCTACGGCTAGGCCTACGAATTCAGTACGTTTTTTAAACTCGTCGGATACCTGCATTCGATCTGTAAAAAGGACAAATCCTGGCTTTCTTGTACTTGTTGTCGTCATTTTTTGGGGTTCGTTTGGCAGATTCGTGATTGTTAAAAAATACGTTATCCAAAAATCCGAAGCACGTTTCCCGTACGTAAACATTTTTAAAATCGCCCAACAAACATGGCGCTCATCCACGCAGTGTGCATGATCCAGCCCAGAGCCTCCTACAGTGAAGGCCGTAGTAGAACACGCAAAAGGTGCCTAAAATCTACCAACGACATAAAAGGAGAAGCAGGTTCTGTAGGTGTTGCCATCTCGACACCAGCGGCAAAGTTGCAAGCTAACGACGTATGGCTTCTAAATTTTACCAACCGATGGCAGAACTTACAATAATAACTAAACGTTTTGCCTTTTAAGTAGCATTGTGGAATGCAGAGCTATTTCGGCCTTTACTGCAGGAGGCTTTGTCCAGCCCCAAGGTCACGGTGATACGAGTCCATAGCTTCCGCTATTTTAGCTCGCTCTCTCGGCTACTCCCCCCCCCCGCCAACCCCCATCTCTTTCCTCGCCCAAGCAGGCAGTTTTGTTTCTGCTAACTCCGCATGCACCCAACTTGTTTTCACAGCAACTATTGCTAGTTGAAAGTGATTGTTTAAAATAGGACGACGGGTTTTACACCTTTAACTGAAATTGTTACTGAATTGTGCAGATAAATTAAGTTATACGAATTATTATTTTTTTTCACAAAGCCCTAAAAGATATTTCGAACGCAATCCCCAGGATATCCCAAATATTTATTTTTAATTTGGATCTGTTCTTTTCAATTGAAAAAAAGTGCAAGAAAATGTTAATTTTATTTTCACCTATCACTTCATAACTTTTTTTTTAATTTAAACCGAAGCTAAGTTCCCTGTCAAGGTAAGCAGTTCAATGAAGATCGTAATAATTTATTGATTCTTGATGGAAAATCTCTCTTATCACTTTCATAATTTCGAAAAACGCGATGCTGTAGTCAGTGTCACTTAGCATTTTTTTTTTTTTAACTTCTAGCTACGGTGCAGAAGGAAAGCTAAATCCTCCAATTTTTTTATGCTAAAAAATTCAATGCTGACAGGAAAAAAAGGTGTAGCCTTGATGAGCTCCCAGCTGAAGGAGAGAGGGACAATTTTTGCTAGGTAATTCCAATCGGAAATTCCTAGGCGCGTTTACATGCCACAATTTACATGAGCACAGGCATCACACGGCCCTTACCTATTACCGAAAATGCCAAGGGTGGCAGAGGTCAGGATCGAATTCAGGATCTCATGCACATGAAATGGTCGTACTAACAATTAGGCTTCCTTGTCCCATGGAGCAGCCGAACAATGCAAAAAAAATTTCAATGTGCCTCAAGTTAAGTATGAAATGCATTACTAAGTGTATAAAAGTATTAGGAAAATTGTTTGATTCTGTGCGGTTTACTTGTATCTGGAAATGTCTCTTCTTGTCCATTCAGAAATTATTAAAAACACTGTCAGCTTTTTTTTAGATTCCTTGTACACCAAGTTCCTTGTGTACCCCTCTGTATACCCTAGTTAGAAACGGGTATACACCCAAGTATACCAGATGTATCCGGTATACCTGTACATATGCCCTATTTTTTGATTGGTGTATACTTGAGTATACCAGCTATACAGTTATACCTTTCAGTATACCCTAGTTTGAGGTGGAAGTATACCGAGCTTACTTGGTATACCTCTCTGTATACCTTAGTCTGAGACAGGTATACACTCGATGTAACGGCGGATGCTACGACGGAGTAGGTGCTTGTAACATCGCCGCTCGCCTGGTGTAACTGGATCTTCTTACTTACTTACTTCTGGATCTTACTGGATCTTACTGGATCTTACTGGATCTTCTTCTTACTTTTGAGTACTTTTTGTTTCAAATAAGCACAACAGCTACAGTCCTGGCGTAGGGAATGGAGCTACACATGTCCTAATATTGTAGGCTAACTGTAATAATAAGCGGTAACGCTGCCACCAAGGTGGGAAAATTAGGCTAGCTAAGCTAAGTTTAAGAGAATTGTCTTAATTTCTTACTTCTAGCGAACAACGAGCGAATAAACTGACGGACATTTAAGAAAAACTCCTGGTTTTTATTTTAAACAAACATGAATAAAAATATCGCACTACAAATACATTTGGTAACTTTACACCTAGTTTAGGTTATAAAATACAGGGGGAATTTACATTAAATTCGACACTAGAACCAACACGAGGTTCACATAAAACAATTTCAACTAGAAAAAGTGAGTTTGGTTAGGCACAAGGGGATTTCGCAAAAGAGCCCTCTAAATTACTAACAGCCTCGGCTGATATATAATAGTAGACCTGGTTTACAGTTTTGTTTCAACGTGTATACAGCAAAGCATTAAACCTCCCAGAGTTGCTGTTGATAAGTCAACTCCTTAAATTATAGAGCCGCGGCTACCTATAAAGTGGATCCGAGCGTTTAAGCGATGGAAACCCCACGAAGATCAAACCGTCCTTTGTTTACATTAAACTGCGTTTAAAGAAACGATGAAATAAAGCTGGTTTTTAGTAAGGGACCGTGAACCCTTAAATTATGGCTGCCAACGTCCGAAATGCCGTTTGGCTTGACACTCCATAAATTTACCTTCTAAAGCTACGAGGTTAAGTTAAGTTTAAACTATAAATTTTGAATGTGAGTCCAAAAATTAAACTTTTAAAGCTAAACTAAGTACGATACGAACCACTACCTTTGCCCGGCATGGCAACAATCGGACCGCGGCATCTCCACTCCCGACCGGCGTAGCGACCTCTAGCTTTGAGAACCCTTGAGCTGTGCTAACTATACTCTACTGCGTCTGGGTTTTTATGCCTTCTGCTTGGCAGGCAGGTAGAGGGTTAGCGCGGTCCTGTAGGAGAGCGACGGAGGGGGTGAGTGGGGAAGAGGGGGACTCCTGGAGGAGGAGAGACAGACCAAAATCGGCCGCGCTGTCATTACCGGAAGTCGGCCATGACAGCGCGGACGACCGGGGTAGCTTGAGCGCTCTGACTGGCTGACGGAATTGAAGCAGTGTTTTGGTTGGACGGATTTGAATTGACAAAGGGAATTGCCGACTTGGAACTTAAGAGGCCTGGCCCTGAATGTGCAAGTGAGTTTTCAACTCATAAAAACGTGATTTTTAGGCCTATTGAACAAACTACGACGTTAGGCATCGCAACTATTGAAGGAGGGGGGGGGAACGAAGTGCAATGCACAGAATAAACATTTGACCCTGGGAAACGGATTGCTATACACAAGGCATGTTTTTTAACGAAGGAAAGCTAGTTTGTTTACGTTTTTAGAGGTTCGCTACGGTCGGAGTTTGGATGGAGATGCTATAAAAAATAAACATAAAATCATACACTGGGTCCATAAAAAAACACAAACATAAACATGGGAGCTCCGGTAGGGTTCATGGCAAGAAGTTAAGTTTACCAAAATGCATTAAGTGCACAAATCAAAAGATTAAATGTTCCAGCTAGTTTTTAAAGGGCTAAGTGCAGTTTAGGTTAGATTTTAAACTGGTTTGAACATCGGACATTTTTCATAAATAAACGAAGTCGTCACTTGTTAGAAATAAAAAATATCGTGTGTTGACAACATCTAAAACACAACTAAGCTGAAAAGTGTTTCGGCTTTATGCCTAAAAAAATGTACATTATTTACATTTCAAAGTGAAATCGCCATAAAGACGATGCTCTTCTGGTAGGTAAGAGTGCTGCCCTCAGGTTTTTTCTTCGATGGTGTTGAGGTGTCCTCACCACGAGTGTCTGATACGAGACCGCCTTTACACGCCCCCACGCGGAGGACTCTATTTGGGGTTACTGTCGAACGCCAAATAAGTGCTACAACAGAAAAGGTCAGTGCACACAAGACATGCCAAAGAACAAGACTGCCAAGCCATGTAAATAAATTGCATAAATTAATGCACCAAGGAATACACCTTCTGAGGAATACACCTCCCGTGAAATACATCACCACAAGTTATAAAATACACTGTTTACAAAAAATAAAGATTGCCATTTTATATTTTTGGGGGACTGACGTTTTTGTGGCTCAAGAAATTTTTGTAAATAAAAATTACAAGTTTTAAAAGGACACTAGTTGCAAAAATTAACTTAGTGCTGTCCGCGCTGCTTGTTACAGGAAAGTCGTACAGGCCACAACGAAAATTGGAGCAAACGAAAGTTTATATAAATAAAAACGCAAATTTTGACCATAAAGGGTCACAGTTTAAGGGTTTTTGTAGCTGTTAATTCAAATGAGATAATCGCAACATTTAATGCTCTAACCAGTCAGCCGTGCACAGAAAGTTATTTTTTTTTATCTGGAAAAACCTCGAGAAAAACCCCTGGGCGCACTCCTCAGGACCTAGCTTGCGATAAGGATCGGAATAGAGGGTACTATAAGCGCATGCGCAACTATCAGCTCTATTTAAAGTTAACAGACTACCACTGGAGTGGTTTGAGGTTACCAAACAACTTGTTTTACATAGGAAATATTACACTGAAGGGTTTAGAGATGGTACCCATAACTTGAACATGTTATACAACACTGGGAGGTTTTATGGATAATAACACAACAACCTTTTAACGACAGTGCTAACCTTTATCGCAGAGGGGTAGACAGACAAATTTTTTGCAGGAAAAATGTTTCGTAAAAACCTTAAGAAGGGCCAACCGGGAACAAGTTGCAACCCCCGTAGAATACTCCTAATGAATATTTAATTGGTGTCGTTACAGTCTTTGACACTATTCTCCCACATAGGGAGACGTTGTAAACGAGCGCCAGCGAAAAACGCCTGTTTTTCAAAAAATGAAATTTTTTTTCTCGAGGCACCCAAATGCCTCACCGAGGCATATTTGGCCGTTTCTGCAATAATGGTCCGATTTCCACAAACTCTTCGACATTTAATAGCCTGTCAAATTACAAGACTCTTGGGGAAGCCCAAATCCGGACTTTCTTCCTTGAAGACCCTTGAAACTACATTTGAAGATTGACCAAAACCAACTACATCGCACTTTCATCATGGCCGCCATTATAAAATTCTGTATTTCTGTATCTTCATTTTATTCTTTTCTTTTAGGGCAAAAAGCCCAAACATATTAGCTTAGTGTATTGTATGAGGTTTGTACAGACAACCATTTTGAAGTGTGATATTTTTTATTGTGTTTGTTGGCCGCAATCCATATGGAAAATTTCCACAACGATCGAATTTTAACTTTAAACTTTTAAACGTTAAATGTTCTCTGTAACTTAATGCGTTATAGCATTCAATTAAGCTAATTTATTTAACCGCATTTATACTTTATTTATATTCTTTTACCCCCAGAAACACTACCATATGTCCAAACGTATAAACGCATTACGACCTGGCATTCTACCGGACACGAATTTTTCAGTGTATATATGTTTATTTTAGTTCTCCTCTGGACCTGACTGTGACCTACCGAAATCTGCAAATAGCTTGATCTACTATTAAACACTAAAAGAATTCTTAAAAAGATCTGTTCAAACCAAATCCGAAAGTCCAACTGTGCAAAAACTTCGAATTCCCCATTTTTGCCCCCCCTCCCCAGCCAAAACTAGTTGTGGTGTTTAACACTACAGTTTACCGTTAAAGCTTGTTTAATTTAATAGTAATGTTCTAGACATTACCCAAAGCCAAGTAATAAGCTTTAACAAGAGCCTAATCACGTTGCAAACATGTAAATATTCAATCCGTAGCCAATAGTACAAAATAAAGGCCCATTTCCGAAAGTTCAATTGAGTGAAACTCAAAACAGGCCGATCTTTTTCCGTTTTACATGTTCCCACTCCTTCAAACGGCTCTGCACCCAGTTCCTTTGTTCATCCGACTTCTCCTCCCACTTTCCATTGTTCTCGAGGCCCTCGGCCAATCAGACCCCCGTAGCTACCCCGCGAGTCCGCGCTTACTTCCGGTAATGTGCATAAAACCCCAGCCCCAGAATGCATAGTTAGCACAGCTCACAGATCACAAGCTAGAGACCGGTCACGCCAGTCGGGAGTGGAGACGCCATGTCCGGAGAATGCCATGCCGGGCACGATGGTAGTGGTTCGTATGTTATAGTTTAGCTTTTGAAAGTTTAATTTAGGACCCCCATATTCTAAATTCTAGTTTAATTGTAAACTTAACTCTCTAGCTAGGGAAAATTATGGTGGTGACGCCTGTAGCGGCACCTTAGGTTTCTTCACCCCATAACGTCAGAGTGGTTCTCTTCCTAAAAACTAAATTTTTCCAGTTTATTTTAAATGGATTTTTAATCTAAACTAAATGACGGTTTGATCTTTGTGGAAGGCAAATTGAAACAAACTGATGCCTAAGTGTAAAATTGCCGGGCTTTTTATTACTTAGAACAGTTCTCGAGGGAACTAAGGGAGGTTGATCTTTTTGTGCTTGGAAAACTTAGAAACATAACTGTGGACGGTTGATCATAAGAAACATACTGTCAGATAGACTACTATCAGTTGCGGCTGTTTAGTCTTGCGGGTGTCTCCGGGAGCACTCATGATTTACTTTTTCTAATGTGAAAATTTAAAACTTTATTCAAACCAAGGGTGTTTGTCTGAATTTATGAAATACTAAGTGTATATTCAAACTTGCTACTTTATGTAAATGTAAACTTGTTGCCTATTTAAATAATTGGTATTCAAAAGCTTTCGAAGCAAACTATAATGTAAAGTGTACTTTCATTCTCTGTCGCAAAAATAAAACCAGGAGTTTTAAGCTTCAGTCGTTTGCTAGACTTGATTAATTGTATTTTAGTGTAAAATTAAACATGTAGCCCATTTTTAGATTTTAGCTAGTTAAACAGTTAAATCCACCGTTGGTGGCAGCGATACCGACAGTTTAAGGTTAGGCCCCTTTAATTAGGACCGGCGCTTCATCCCCCATGCTGGGACAGTGTCCATGCTGTGTTGTATAACGAAAAAAGTCGTCGTAAACACCGTAGAAACCTCAAGCTGAAACTCCACGTACACCAGGGAAACCGGGGGCGTTACAAGCACCTAAGCCGTCGTAGCGTCCGCCGTTACAGCTGGTGGCAGCGGTGGGATGAACAGGTGCTGTTCCCGTCAAGCGTTTTCCCCCCTGCCATGCTACATGCCTAGAAGGATGCAAGCCACTTCCAACTAGATGTCTGTGGTCTAGCCAAACATGGCCACGAAGCAGATGCCTGTGACAAGCTAAAAAGTCACGAAGCAGAAGTCGTACTAAAGCTAAAAAAGTACAACCCCCGCCGCAGCTCCAACAACTGCCGGCGCCAGGAAGCCGCCGCTGCCGCTTCCAGTAGACGTCCTCCCGTCAAGAGCCGTCTCAACCCCAACCGATGCTGTAGGAGAAGAGGCCCGAGAGGGAAACTACGCTCCGTGCAGCCAAGCCGTGGATTTTGCGTGCAACACCGAAGTCCCGTGGATTTGACCGCCCATCAGTGCCGATCGACTCCCGTGAAAATCAGTGCCGAACTTCCCGTACTACGGTGGAACGGAAGGACAGACTGACCGTACAGCGATTGTACAATTGGGTAAGTGTACATGAGATATGCTTAGAGGCCGCCAAGCCGAGTGTTGTAGTTGATAGCATTTATGCAATTTAGCTATTCATATACCAGAGTGCTGGAGGTTTTAGAAGTGTATTTTTATGTGCAATCTTACTGGATTTGGGAGAGAAGTCTTTTAAATAATTCACTCTGCTCAAAAGTAACGTTAAATTTTAAGCGGCTGCTTTTAATTTTTGTTTCATTTATAAACGTTTTATTTTGAAACCACGTTAACCATTAAGACTCAAAATGTCCGAAACGGAAGAATTAGACGAAATCATTCGTGATATCACAAACAAGGACTTAAAGAAGGCCTGTTTGAACTTAGGCTTTACAGTCAGTGATTCTAGAGCAGAATCCCAACAAATCTTACGAGCAGCCCTCGAAGATGGCAAACTTGATTTAAGTGAACTTTCCGATGCACTAGCTAACGCTGTTGAAAGGAGAGAAGCGGCTATTTTCGCCAAGAAAGAATTAGCCACCAAAGAGAATGAACTGTTTTTAAAAGCAGAAGAATTAAAGTTAAGAGCCCTAGAGGTGGCGGATGCAGAAAAACGCCGGGCTCATGAATTAGCTCTTAAAGTTCAAGAGGCTCAAATTCGAGACCGAGAGGCCGCTCTTAAAGTCCAAGAAAGGGACCAAGAAGCCCAAATTAGTGATCGTGCCAGTGCTATGGAATTAGCTAAACTGGACAAGCAGCTCGAACTAGCGAAGCTAAATGCTGCTACGATAAATCTTAACCCCGCTCCAAATGGAGCTAACGGCGCTCCCCCAACTCCCCCGAATCCAGTTGCAAAACATGGTAAAGTGGCCGACATAGTTCGACTAGTAAATAGGTGGACGCCCAATACTGACATTAACAGTTTTCTTAAGATTTTTGAACGAACTTTAACTAGTCAAAAGATTCCTAAAGACCAATGGGTCACGGCGTTACAACCCCTCGTCGGTGAGGTCTTTATTAAAGTTTGTGATCAGCTAACAGACGCTGAAATGCAGGATTACGAAATAGTCAAAAATAAATTGCTTGCCCGTTTTGTACAGACTAAAGAGTCTTTGCAAACGCAATTTCGTTCTCTCGAAAAAGGTGTGGAAATGCAATTCCAGGATTATGCATTTGAGTTAGAAACTCTCTTCACTCGTTGGGTAACTTTGGCTAAAGTTAACCGTGATTACGATTAACTCGTCAATCTTGTACTTCTGGAGCAATTTTACAAATCGTGTCCAATCCATCTCAGAAAATGGATCCCTGATCAAGTCAGATTAGGAACTCTGGCCGAAGCGGCCCAATTGTGTGATGAATTCACCACTCGTAACAAGCAGATTTTTACTGATGCTGCGTCTCGTCCTTTTAAAGCAACTCCTGCCGTTGCTACGACAACGCAAGGTTCTAAACCTTCCAACAGACATCGTGGTAACTCTAATCGTAACCACAGTCAGGCGGCTAAACCGGCTGGTACCGCCGAGGTGAAAACTGACCCCCCCAGTGGGATTTCAGCCACCAACACTTACTCAAACCGTGAGTTCGACAAACCACGTCTCATAGGCGATGGCACTTGCTTTTATTGCAAAAAAATTGGACAAAGACGCCAAGAGTGTCGTATTCGTATGGCTGACGAGAAGGCAGCCGGCGCTGATTGTAATTTTATTAGTCATGCCCCACCGGAAGTTGTTTTGTCCAAACACATACACGAATGGTCCGTGAATGGCCAAAAATGCCGTGTCTTGCGCGACACAGGTTCTACGCACGATGTAATCGCTCGTGAACTCTTAAAACCCGACCAGTTTAC
>JAHWFP010113641.1:6954-21830 GCA_023313725.1 Lithobius niger
GGGGGGGAGGGGGGGGGGGCTTATTGGACGACACGCTCGAAAAGACTCGTTACACGCCGCTATCTTACTAGACACTCACACAAAACACCCGTATAATAATATCGCATTGGGGTAATCCGCCCCACTTGCAAAAAAAAAGCTCATACTAGGAGCAGAGGTTTATTGAAGGATTGCTCGAAAGGGTTGTTTTGTGCCAAGTATCGAAATAGTGTACTATCGAATGCCTATTATATAAATATAACTATAAACAAGAATTTCTAGGGTTGGGGAGAAAAATTTGTGAATGAGACCCCCTACTGAAACGTTTTAGATTCATTCCTATTAGTTCGGTCAAGTTTATAGAGGGTGCCATGAGTTTTATGTGGAAATTTCTACTCAGTTCTCAGCCTAAAATTAAACTAAGCTAAACGAAACTAGCTTGCATTTAATTATTATTTAGTTCAGCTTAGTTGTAATTTAGTTTACTTTAGATTTGGGCTGAAAAATGAGCAAAAATTACAAGGTGAAACGCATGGCGCCCTTTGAAAACTCGGATGGAACTAACATGAATGAATGTAACACGCTTCAATAGGGACCGTTTTAGAGTTACAAATCCTCCTACCCAACTCTATAAATTCTTGCTATATATGACTATAAATATGGATTTGCCAGCGTAGATGGTCTTCAAACAGCACTTCAAGAGGCCACAAAAACTCGGTGCCATCTAGCTAAAGAACTAGAACATCGGTTACTAAACACCTTAACCACAAAATGCTTCATTCACAGAAGTTTATTATAATTATTATTATTTTATCCTTTGAGTACAAACTGTTTCCCTGATAATCATACTTATATTTTCACACAGTTTGAGGAACATAAAGTGCGTAGACAATATTTGACCCCGTAAATATCCCAATTTGCAAATAAAATAGTCAAGTTTTTTTGCTTATACCATTAACTCATTGAGGAGCTCTACCTTAGCTTTTAAAAGCGCAAGTAAGATAATGGCACTGTTGAATTTCTATTTATAGCCAAAGTCTATTTTGAAAACCACTTTATCTTTCAGATTATATTTCTGACTTGAAGATCTAAAAATGTTTATCTGGCAAAAAAAAATCTTAAAAACAACAAAGACCAAAAAATGTCAAAAGTTTCAAGGTAGGGTTCAACACTACATTGTGTTCACAGCTAACTCAACTGTGACTTCTGAAACATTATGTAAAACACTACTTGGAACGAATTGTATTGCTTTATTTGCTTTTAGGCATGTAGAAAGCCTAACAAAAAAGTTGTATGCCCTTTCATTCTCTTTTGACTCACTTGCCAGATAAACAATATTTCATGAATTGATCATAACAGGTAACAAAAATAGTGTTGTTGTCTTAAGTACATGGTTTAGTTGAAATTTTAATTCACTTTGCTTGGATTGTTCTGCTTGCCTTTTGCTGAATTATTTGCTGAATTTTGTCATAAGTTCTTGGTTTTTCTGTTGAAGGGAAGTTTAAGGTGTAATGCAGCACCAGGGCTCGACCAAGGATTGTCGACATACAGGTCCCAAGTACCATTGATCAAGTCAAAGACACCTACAACAAAAGCAAAATGGGATTATATAAAAAAAAATTATACCACGGTACTTGGAACTTATCGTTCTGTTACTTGATTGCGAGCTAATGCTTCATGTAACAGACAGTTGCAATTTCAAAAAGCAAAGTTACTTTTGTCCTGTGAGTATAGTTTACAATGGTTGATAGTTTTAGTGCAAAAAAGTAACAATCAAATAACCACATGTGAAGCTAAAGATTGGTGTACTTTATAGAAAGGTTTATCCTTATAAAAAAATAGAGTTGATTGATTGGTGTATCATCATAATTCAGACGAATTTGGTTACATCCTATTCACGTCCTATTCATCTGTTATTTCCACAACGATCGATGCACGCCGGACAATGTAAATCTTGTAAATAAGCTGCTTGTGGTGGCCTGATAAAACAGGAGGACTATATTTTTTCCATCTTTAGTCATTGCAGCCTGTCGAAAATTTGCAAATCGGTAGGGTTTGTTTGTTTTTAAATTTGAGCATGATTTCGTGGCTTGGAGTAGTACGAGATAATTATTATAAGCTGTGGTTCTACTTAGGCGACCACAGAAACTAAGAAAGATGGTAGGATAGACGAAACTGCGCTTGTATGATACTGCCACTTGTAGCAAGCTTTGCTGCACATGGAAATGCTTGTACGCATTCTTCCTGCATTATGCGTGTGAGAGAGCAACTGATGCATCTATGCAGTAGTCTGTCTCTTCGCATAATACTTGATCAGTGTTGACACCTTCCTTAAGTTAATGGAGGAAATTGGTGTTGAAATGCTCCCCATCTTTAGCTTTCAGATAAAGTTTTCCCTTGGTTTGTACTTTTATCCTTGCTGCTATGCTTGTATTTCAAACGTTCAAAGATAGATAGGACCACTGCGATGGAATAACGAAGAGACAAGCTACGAGCTCTCCGAAGGTGTATGGGAACCATCCCAGTAAGGGAAATATTTTTTGAACATCATACCACACCACCTTAACTTTAAATGATACTGTTAAAATTTGTCCTGATGTAAAGAAGATAGTGAAATTACTAAGTGATATGCCTTTGAGTTTACATCTACATTATGTTAGCAATTCAATTTAAACTCACCAGTGGCTACAGTATCTCCACTGTCTGTGGCTGAAGGTGTTCTGTAGATAGGGTAATCTCGGTCGGCCGCATCACCTAACACTCTCTTCATGTCATCTACTGTTGTAGGGTCACCTAACTGGTCAGCGCGGGCCTGTCGGTGGATGCTACTTGTAGTTCGCCCTGGCATTTCTGGAATATCCGTGTGCTTATACCTTTGTGTCATGAAAATTTAAAGTAAGTGTTCATTATACACGTGATGACCAAAAGGTAGAGTGTACGTACCAACTTACGCATTGAAATGGTTGTAATGTTCCTTGACCGGCCATTCATTCACATTAGCCTCACGTTCGCTACCCTCAGTTGGGGACACCTCAAAGTTCCACATGTCAACAGCACCCTCAGGTGTCACATAAACCACATTGACACTAAATCCAGCAGCTGAACCAATACCCTGATTGCGCAAGGTGCGTCGTAAATCGTTTGGGCTTTCAGCTGACATCATACGTCGATTAAGGATCTGACGTGCTATGGAATCAAACCAAAATAATAAAAAAAAAAGACTGGTTTACAGTGATTAAAATTTGACTAAACAACATAGGCACTATTAATATCATGACTGATTGAAAATAAAATCAATAAGAAAACTACGCCCCAAACTTATCCTTACGTGTGCCATGAAGAGAAAGGCGTTTTGGGTAAAGAGCATTAACGGAGAAAACAAGGTTGTGACCATTGAAGCCCATGGAGTTGCCAGGAATGACACCTGGATAACAGAAAGCAGTCACCCGCTCCTCCGTTCCAGATGATCCAATTAGGGTCAGTGATACAACATAGCCTCTGCCACGAACAGTAGCACTTGTGTCTTCGTTGTGAGCCAGAGCACTCTACGATAAACGATACTGTAAGTTATAAAGGCTTACGATCAGGGAAAACTCAGAATATTTAAACAAACAAGTATGCCAGGTTATGACTTAAACACCTTCTCAGTGTTTCAACCATCTACCAGGTCAGACAAAGGGCGTGAGGTGGAACTTCACCAAATGTGAAGGGGAACCGTGCTCGTCCGTCCACCCCAAGGTTAAAAAAATAAAGAATTACCCGAACAGCTTAACATAACAACATCTTGGTGTTATTACTTTTTCTATACTTACATTACGCATGCGCGGTAGCACGCTATAACAGAGTAACACTTGACACCGGTGGCACCATCTACATTATGGTGGTTAGTGAGGCACGCACCGTTTCAAGGGTTTACAACATTTATAAGATTTCGGTTGAAAGAAACAACAGCGTGTTGGGTGAGAATACTAACATTCAGTTATAGGAAGTATGCACTTACCGGACTGCAATTTCCCAAGTGACTAGAACTTACCGTAGTGTTAGTGTTGACAAAGATGTTGGAGCACTCTGGAACCTGGTCTTTGCCCAAATACGTCTGAATCTCAACTCTGAGGTGCATTAGGAGTACCTGGAAAACAGGAAGAAATAAGAATTGTGTTTATGTGTAAGTAAACAAGATTAGTGAATCTTGTAATCTTGCGAGGCCAGTCTTTAATGCAGACAGTTTGCTTCGTAAATAATTATAACAAGCAGAAAACATGAATAAATAATTATGTTACTTATTATTGATGGTACAATTACAAGATCGTGACTAAATTTACTTACAGGAATTGCTCCTACACCCAATTCACATTTGGACTCACATTAAAAAAACAAGTCAATACACCAGAAGCAAATAAATACAAGGCACTGAAGCAGAGAAAATATGCAGCAGACTATAGATGTTTATTACTTCTGACATACAAATTATAAAGTATACAATCTCTTGAATCTCCTGCATTGCGTAGTTCTGCCAACATAATCCTCCCATGAGTCCGTGCTCGCCTCGTGGCCTTTTTCTCTAAAAAAAAACTGTGCGTTGAATAATATGGTGGCAAAGGAGGTACTCAAGTTTGTGGTATGTGCATATTGTTGTTACACATATTAAAATTATTTTGTTATTTTGTTTACACCATCCATTATGTGACTGTGGGATAGCTGGAGCCTATGAACCAATGAAAGTAATCAAGGGTCAGTTTATTTCCCCATACAAAACGTCAGCATAGAGATAATAGCTTTCAAATAAAAATGGCAAAAAGAGAAAAGTTGTTCATAATTTCAGTATTCCGATTTGGGAGAGCTTAAGAGCAGTAGAATGCTAGGAACACCAGTCATGTTGTAAGGTGACTCTTTCCCCTGCCACTGTGTTCACGCTTGCGCGCACACCTTTACTCTCTGTTGTGTGCGCGTACTTGCTTTGCCGCCAAGCAAACGAGTTGTGGCAGGTCGCGCTGAAGCCAGCCGCATGGAATTGTAATCATTATCGGTTTTGTGAAGTGTCTCAAGATGTTCGTTCTTATTTGAAATAAACCCCGAGTTGAAGAGCTAACATCTTCATAATATTGCTCTCCAGCAGACTTTAATTGTGAAGCAAGAGAGACTGTGGTAACAAAAGCGATGGCAGCATTAAACCATTTAATGCAGAAGCAGGTGTTCAGTAGTAACATTTCAATGTACTCTGGAAGCAGTGGTGTCCCAAGGGGGAGGGGGGGGGAATGGTTCCCCCACCCCTCCCACAACAAAGAACCAAGAGTAAACTTTGTTTGACGTAAACATAAGGCATTCATTGCAGTCGAAAATACATATACTGAAAATGAAGCTTTCAAACGTTTCAAAGTCACTAAAATTTTGAAAATGAATTGTTTTAGAGGACTCTTGAGAGACTTGCAACTCCCATCCCCCACCTCTTTTTTGGCCCTCTAAGCTGATTTTTTTGTCCTTATTTTGAAATCCAATACCTGGGTGCTCCACTGTCTGGCATTATGTGCAAGCAAGTCTAAAAAAATTGAATTAAGCTTCGAGTTACCTTCACACAAAATGTTAGAAAAAGATGCATTTTTTGGGAAAGAAGTTATTTTTCAGACTAATCTCCAGCTTTTGCTGAACATGCAGAGGGGAACTATCAGGCCAGGGTTCAGAGTCCCTGTTCGGGGAGCATTTTGAAGATGGGACATGCAAGTAAGTAACTCTCCGAAATGAAATCCCATGATTTATTACTAGGCAATGAGCAATACTGCAATAAAAAGAGATATGCAGGAACCAAATATGGGATGCGAAGTCGTGTATAACGAACAAATCCTGCCAATAAGAACTTACCTAATATAAAGAGGAGTTGATAAAGCAACTAAAGCAGCAAACGAGGCAGTGTTAGTAATCTTACAGTGGCGTAACTACAATGAGGCAGAGGAGGCAAACTGCCTCCGGGCCCACCGACTTTGGGATGCACCTCACTGGCCCTAATTTAAAATTTCTATTGTAATCGCAAAATTTCAGAAAAAAATGTTTTGTTCTGTTTTTAAGTCATTGCTATAATAGTGCCATGCAAGTTGCGTATTGTGTGGCAAAAAATTATTGTTTATCTTTCTTTTGTGAAAGTGTGGGGAGTGGAGCTCCACTGGGCTCTCACCTTGAGTGGCAGAAATTGCATTTTTTTTTTAAATATGGGCCCTTCACTGGGCTTCCACCTCCGGGCCTCTATTTTGAAGTTATGCCCCTGCAATCTTGAGACTATCTTCAGTGAAATTAAATGAAGTGCATGTGCTTCCCCACTCTCTTTTGTAGTTTTACATGGTCATTAAACCATTTGAGAAATAAAGAGTTAATGGGAGCAAACAAGAAGTTACTTTTTATGGTTCCCGACAATATTTAAAGATAGAAGTCATCATTAAAGTTTTCTTAAGGCCTTTTTTTTTTTAAATGAGTACCTCTTCGGTTAATAAAATACTTAACTTAATCTCATCCTGACTTTCAAATTTCGGTTTTTGTCTGGTCACTATTTCATCTTAAATTAAATTAAATGAAAATTAAGCCAATTGTCATCTAAGTGTTTTTATAACGAAAACGCACATCCTGGAAGTTATAGTCCATCAAAGTTGTCATTCACTAGACAGCAACTAAATTATGTGAAACATGGGTTGACCAACTCCATCAAAGTGAGCAACACAAACGATATGTTACATTTTAAAATGAAGACTGAATACAATCATTAGGTGCAGTTTATAAAGCGTACTTTGTTTTGTGCCGAGACTTGTTGAGACTTTACATTACAATCTTGGTCTCGTCTCGATGAGATTTATCTCGCCTTGGCCAAATCCCTATATGCCCCCGTTTGCAATCATAATGTCCTCATTTACCTGAGTAAATGGTAACTCGGCTCCATCTGCAATGCCACGAACTTCATCAGCTAAATCTGGAAAGGTTTCCTCCACTGATCGCCAGTAGTCATCACAGATCTGTTGAAGATGTTACCAGAATGAGTATACTAGCACAAGTATTTCGTTCTTGTTTATCAGTTACCTGCATTAATTTTGCACAACATGCTATTTAAAGTAATGCAAGAAAAACAAATAGGACGTCTTGTAAATTGACAGTTTTCTGTAAATTATTGTAATTATCATGCCATGAAATAATAACAAGTAAATATGATCTGAAAAAGGAGGGAAAGGTATGCAGTAACACTTCATAAATTAAGTTAAGGGGTAACCACTATTATCATCAACCTAGTCCAAATGTCATTCAGTTTTCAGAATTGTTTACTGCTAGGTCTATCGAAATGAATCTATTCCAATTGCAGAGAGTCGAGCTGCCTTTGCTAAAATGCCTTTGATGCCTCAGATAACTCAGTCGACGCTAGGTTTCACTGGTGACAACAAGTTTATTCCACACCTGATGTTCTGTGGAGAGTTCCAAGACTCATATGAAGGTCGAAATTAGTCGGGAAGCTGTAAATCAGTCCGTAATGCTGCCACTGCTTGACACAATGAACACAAGAAAGACGCTCGCTCTGGGTCAGTTGCTAGGTTTCGGAGCGCACACGTGCAGCAGCGTCTTGGCAAGAGCGTACAGGGAAGTGAGCAACAGGGGCAGCATCACGACAACTCCCCTCGTAAAAAATCGACTTCCAGGCAATTCCTGTTGCATCCCCACGAATAGTTATAAAATGTATTATAGAATTCACTTCCTTGGTACATCTTTTTCACGCAGGTGTCATCTTTCATGCTGGTGACCATGTAGGCTTACATAAATACTTAACTATTTATCCGCTAATCCTTAAATGTAATACAAATTTGAATTAATTGCATCCCCATGCACAACAACTGCCGGGACTCGGTGCTATTGTCGCCCACTTGTGCTGCGGCATCGATCCGAAAAGAATGCTCTGGCGGCTCGAGCCCTTTTTCTCACACAGAATCTGCAGCATCACTACACAATTAAGTTAGCAGACACTGGCAGCGCATGGTGGGTAACAGCATAAACTAGCCATAGATAGGCAAAGGTCCCTTGGTCAAAGCTAGATCCAAACTTTTCATCCCATTCGGTTTGACATAACCATAGTTAGACTTGGGTCAGGCAGATAATGACTTGATGTTATTAAGTGTTTAAGTCATGGTGTATCGTTTATCTCTGGGGCCTGTAAGGTGTACTCTTGGTGTTCGATTGCTGGCTACACCATGTTTGCTGCTCGTTGAGACCTGTGTGGGTTCGCCTAACTAGAGCACGCAAGGCAAAACAGGCAATATTCGAAGCACGTTGAGTTATTCTCTTACTGGCCCGACTCTAGTGGGATTTGTTTACAGGCTCTGTACGCTTGAAAAGATATAGATCTGTATGGTTCTTAGAGTTTGTCAACATGAACCGCCAGTTACCATAAAAGCAATAGAACAATGGCTCATTAAGATCGCTGTAACCCAAAACAGTTATTATAACAGGAATAAAGATCATGAAAAACTAGCGAACAGTAGAGCTTCCAACTCATTAGTCCACCTCTTAGCCACAAACAACACAAGTTACCAGTCTGATTAATCAAGTAAATTTTTTAAAGTTTACAGAGTGGTGACATTGACGACACTCTATTGGCAACCTGTTTCAGTCATTGATCACTAGAATTAAAAAGAAGATACTAGCAAGTCGTTTTTGCTCGTAAATGGTAAGATTGTGGCCTCTCCGAATGTCTTCACGTAGGGATCAAAATTGGTCTCTGGGTATGTCATGCAAGTTTTGAAGAATCTTGTAAACTTCAACAAGGCCACCCCTTTTCCTTCTCTTTTCGACAGATGGTAGAAGTTTATTTAGCCATTTTGCATACAACAGTTTACTCTAAGTTGGGACCGGCCAAGAAGCCTTTCTTTGTATTCTTTCAAGAGTGGTAACACCTTTCATTACATACGGGGACCACAGAACATGGCCATATTCATTGCCTAACATAAGTATTGTAGACAACACTGAATGCATCTTCTGGACTTTGTTCAAATGTTCTGCGTAACAGTCCATTTGCTTTGTTCGCCATGGATGCACAATCTTGACCACATGAACTTATTGTCCACAGTGACACCTAGACCTTTTCTTGGTCAGAGGTGTGGATGATGTGGCCACCAAGATTGTAACGGTGATTCGGATTTCGGTATCCACAGTGAACCACCTTGCACTTTCTGTAGTTTATACAGAGTTTCTACATCGCCACTCAATTAACAAGCTTGTAAAGATCATACTGAATTCCAGTTTGTGCTTGGGCACCACGTAACGGAGAGGTCAGTTTGATATCGTGAGGAAATTCAGAGTTTTTAGAGTACCCCACAACTGTGATGTACTACAAAGAGAATAGAAATAGAGAAAGTACACAGCCTTGCCGCACACCATTTAACAATGACCTCCACTGCGATGAAGCATTTTCAACCCTCACTTGATATTCTTTCATGTTGGCAGAAGCCCCTTATCCAGTCATGCAGCATGCCTGTCACTCCAAACTGCTGGAGCTTGTGTAGTAATAAGTTAAAAGGAATAAAATTATCCCGGAGGGGGCTTGTTTCATCGACTCCTGCTAATATCAGTTCTAGTGTTGTGAAAAAAACTTTAGTGACACCTGGGTACGTCTTCTTATGGTTTCTCAATTTTTAATTTTGTCACAGCGATCATATAAGAATTTTTTTCCAAGTTAATTAGTGGCGACTATCGTTGTATGATGATGGCATTCAAAGTTAATTCAGTCATCGGGTAGTAACTCCTACAGATGCAGTGCACCTGCTTAAAGGGGATGTTATTGCTCGGCTGCGTAGGTCACATGATTGCTTTGACATGCCCAGTTTAGAAGTACAAACAACATCATTTGAACAACAAGTCGGCCATTGTTGTAGCCACGCCGAGTGCATGATCATAACACATGTTTACTTCCTACTTATACTCCATGCTATCAGCCGATAGACCACATGATACCATAGTTGCTAATGAGTCATGACGTCACAATCATGCAACAGCCAGGTCACCCACGATTTGTTGCTTTGGGGACGAAAAGCTCCTCCCATAATAAAGTGGGGTACTTGCTCCAAGCCGCAAATAATACCTTGAATCTTCTCACCCATTGGGTATTTATTCTTACTGTTGCAGTGCAACTACTTAAAGATGCTATCACTTGGCTGCTTATGACACATGATTGCTTTAACACATCCACTTAGAAGATCACAAACATCGTTCGAACGAGCAGTCCATTTTGGCAGCCGTGCTGATAGCATGACCATAATATCTGTTTACTTCCTGCTCGTACTCCAAGCTAGCAGCCGCTAGACCATTCGATACTATAGTTACTCATGATGTCACAGTCATGTAGTGATACTGTGGTGTTTAAGGTTTTAAGGTAGCCTATGTATTTAGCCTCACCTCTTGCTCCACCTAGATTATTATATATACCCATTGGTTCATACTGGGTGCTGCTAAGCAGCCCCACTGTGTATGATGGTTTGACCTAGTCACCTGACTAGGCCTGTGCATATTTAAGTAACCAATGTATTAAAAGGGGGTGCAGCACTGATTTTATGCCACATTTTTCTAACTCATTAGTTTGTGTAATTCTGTACGGTACTTACAGGATTCAGACAAGACCAGGAAAACCTTGAAAAACTGAAGGGGGTGGGGGGCTAAAATATCATGGAAATGGAAATTACAAGGAAAACAAGATTTTTTTTAAAATTAAAAATCAGGGATAGGACAGGGAAGTACAACAAAAAAATCCCGGCCAAGGCCTTTAGTAACTGTGATGAAAATATATGAATCCCTTTGGATGGAGTAGTCTCTTTAGAATGGAGTAGTCTCTTTAGACAACTGTTTTTGGAGATTTTGTCTATTTTCACGCAAATTTTGATAAAAATTCTTAATTTTCCCGAAGCAATTTAGTGGTAAACACCTGGAAATTGTGGAAAATTGCCATCAGATTCAGCTGCAAAACCTGGAAATGTCAGAGAAATTTAAAATTTTAAACTTGCCTGAATCATGACTTAGCTTTCTCATGCAATGTAGTGAAATACATTACAGGAACGGTCGACAACTGCCAGTTGCATGGTTGTATTGGTACGAACGAACACGGGCCGCCCGTAATGCAGCAAGGAAATTACTCCAAGTTCTCCTAAACGATGTTAGGAGTTTAGGAACGCTATCGACGTATATGAGGGAAGCGGGTGGAAAGAAAAAATAGCATGTTTTAGCGGCCTGTTGGTGTGTTCTGGGTCTTGAATCTGTAATGGAGCCAAACCCACGGTTACACTTGCTGGCCATCAGGGCGTTTCCTGTACTAGTTGTGTGGTCCACCCTTAAGGTGGAGCCACCTATGGTTTGTGAAAAAACCTATAAAGGTGATTATGGCAGGAAGCCAGTGCTCATTTTTCTGTTACTCAACCCCTAGTGTTCATTGGACCCACACGCACTGGGAAGGGGCTCATGCCCCCAGCACCAGTAGTTAGTTAGCTAGGAGCTATTAAGTGGGAGCAAATGGCGATGAGGGTGGGATGGATGGGTTTATCAATTAAATGTTGACTATGATGATACATTATGAATGTAAGGTTACCCCTCAATTTAGCAGGGGAGACTGGTGTGTTCTGGGTCTTGCCTCTGTAATGGAGGCAGTCCCGTGGTAACACTTGCTGGCCACCAGAGCCTTTCCTGTACTAGTTGTGTGGTCTACCCTTAAGGTGGAGCCACCTATGCCTTGTGAGTAAACCTCGTATAAACCGCGCAGATATCACGACCGCTTTCTGCCTGGGAGGTCCGGGTTCGATCCTGGCCTCGTCCACCCCCTGGCATTTTCGGGCCCTGTGGTGCCTCGTGCTCATGTCGATTGTGGCATGTCAAAGATCCTGGGGTTTTCCACTTGGATTTCTCCGGCTAAATTGTCCCTATCGCCGTCTACTCATAATCATCCTCATCTTCATTTGGAGGTGACGACGGGCTATGCGGTCGCCATTAGGTGACGGAGGGCGGTCTGAGCCCTGTTTCAAAAAGGAGAGCCACAAGCATCATCATCATCATCATCGTGGCCTGCACTGGTGTAACAATATAATCTATCTAACTCTATGCTGGCCAGATCTACTGGCACTGGGAAAGGGTTCATACCCCCGCATCGGTAGTTAGTTTGCTACTAGCTATTATACCCCTCAGCCGTAATATTGTGTTATTTCCAGACGGCTTAACAGAAATTTCAGCTAAATGAGGCTAGCCACTTATTTTTCGGCCACCACCGGCTAACTATATATTCGGCTGGCGGGCGGCTAATTTTTGACTAAATTGATTGAGATGAAAGATGAAACTTGCTGCACACGAAAAAATGACGAAACTGAGGAAATTACTATTTGTTTTGGAGGGGGAAGGGGGCGTAATGCTAGGTGACCAGCAAATAAAAAAAGATAGGATAAGTCCGTGATGTCGAAAAAATCTCTACCCTCAAATTACAGCATTTAAATAAAATCCAAGCCATACCATATGCATCTGTCCCAACATTATTACTAGAACCTTAAAACGAAACCGAAAGTAACTTACGTGCTACTGAACATACAAATACATTGGCGCTCATAAGTTGCGGGCAAGAGAATTGATTTTAAAAACCATGAAACATACGACACTCGAGCAGTTCGTCATTAGAGACAAGCTACAAATAATTTTATGATTATTTAGTGTTGCTTTAATGCATTACAGCTTAAAAATTTTCGGCTTTAAAGTGTGCGCGGCCTATCTTGAGTTCGCCGCAGAACGAACACAGATAATCGATTGTACGTTTTTGGTAGCAGAGTGCCTTGTTCATATCCAAAATGATTACAAAAACAATGGCGGCCGTCGATTAAAGCCGCTCCCTCCAGGAAGACGTAGCCGCTCATAAAATACTTCCAGAACTCAAGATACGCTGCGCACACAATAGCCATATTCATTTTGGCAGCTAGGCCAGGCGGCGGTTGAAAAATATTCGGCGACTGTTCGGCTGACTCATAAAAATGCGGCGCGGCGGCTAACGGTGCCGGCTGAGGGCTCTAGGAGCTATAAGTAGGCTATAGCACCTGTGACCAGGAGCTTGTAAATGAGTACACGTCCGCGAGTATCCATGTTGTACCTCTCGCTCTGCAAGTCATCACTTGTTAAAAGATCGTCTGGGAGGGAAGGTGACGATTTCGGTATGTGGCTCTAAGCCAACGATTTAACATCGCCAAAGCTGGGAGGCAAGAGATTACACAATTTCTACCTCAGGTGGCCTTGGCTTCAGATCAGAAACAAAACGCATTTTTTCCTTCGTGGTCATTTAAACCAAAGGTTACGCAATTGCTTGTGAACTGAGACATGCTTGGACTATTCGCAGCCTAGGTGATATTTTCACACATATTTATTAGATACAAACCTCCAAGTTTTCGGGAAAAGTAAAACGGTCGGGACGCAGTACGAGGGTGGGCATATAACTTTTTTACACGGACTACCAAATCCCACGAAAATAGCGATTTTCAATTTTCCGTATTTTTCCAAATTACGTGCCACGCTCGCTGCGGCTAATTACATAACATCAAAAACCCGCATGCAAAAACTTGTACGGGCAACCGAAACCTGGCCGGCCAAAAACGTGGGCCAGATGACGCCTGAGATCCGTAAGACGTCTGGGATCTGGAGGGTCCATGTAAAAAAAAAGTTACTTACGAGCGCGGTGATGCATGGGGTAGAATTGCGTTGGAAACTCTTTTTTTTTCTATGTTTCCACGAATTCCCCACGTCAAGGTGTAACCAATCTTGCCCACGTGCACCACCATTTTCCTCATTCTTCAATCGCCCACAGACTTGTACTAAAATCTCAGTTGGCCTTTTGTGCAGAACAAATGTTTATTATTTTCGATAATAGATGGCGCACTGTACTGGGTTCAGTCGACATGGTCGACATCAACGAAATGACTATTTGCGAAATTAAGTTAGGACTTACCGCTTTACCTTTTGGAGTTTCATAGAAAGGAATGAACTGTTTCTGAAGATCTTCAAAATCTCGGTAATATTCGTGAATTACCTTTTTGAATGTGCTTCCCTAAAATTAACAATGAGGAAAATACGATGATTGATGATAAAACGGCAGCATGCATTTTGTGATGTTAGCCATCGTTATTATTACTTACAACTCGGTGGAAGACATCGTAATGAGTTCCATGACAAAATAAAGCTTGAACCGAAGTAGCCATCACCGATCGTCAAATTGAATTCGTAATTCGTAGTGTGTTTTACCCAGACCACTCAACACTTGCGATTGCCCCTTGTACAAATAAAATGAAAGGTTGGGTTGGTCACCTGTAGATGGCACCATAAGCCCCCCAGATTAAAACTATAAATCTCTCTAGATTTAGCATCGTGTTCGCCATGACTCATCAGTCGATTGGTAATCAGGGAAGGTCAAGAAACAAAGGTTGTTGTTTGGTTGATTTTGTGTTTTAAAGATGACGCGTCGTAAGTAAACTTCCACTTTTATTTCTCTCCATTCAAAAATTTCTGAGACGACAGTAAGTAGGAAAAAAATTAAGACACACGCTAGTGTGCCGTCCGCTAAGACTTACAAGGCGCATTTTGAACATAATTAAGTTGCCTAAAATATATACATATATATAATGGGGCGAATATAAATAATATTTTACGCATCTATCTCTATATACAGGGTGTTCGGAAATTGGTGTCAAATATTTTGAGGGTCCGCTGTGTGATCAAAGATAAGAAGAAAAAGTCCTATAAACATGGGTCCGGAAATGCACCAGTCTTTAGTTACAGCCCCCCCCCCAGGTTTGGGGTAAACAGTTCTTAAATACCTCGTAATGATTCACCGTTTCCATTCCAAACTCAGGATATGTGCCATATCATACCTGGTA
>JAHWFP010113645.1:0-13987 GCA_023313725.1 Lithobius niger
GGGGGACATTTTTAATTCTCTATCTTCTTTTGCGTTACTTTGGTAAGGTCAGTGTTCCATATGAGCTGCTTTAGTTTAGACTGTGTTCATTTAAATGAACCATATGCAAAATATAATTTTGATTGACGTTATTCTCTGTGGTTCTTCATCCGCATCTGCAGCGTTTATTTCCTATGGCTGTTCAACAGCATATGCTTAATTTGTGCTCTATCTTGTCACCCCGTTCGCCCCCTCCCCCTTCCCACCCTACGTGTTTCTTCTGGTTATTTATCGGTAGCTCTTCAGCTGTGTACTGTAATGTTGCCCAAAACAAGACTAGAATTGTCAAAGTATGAGTACAAATAACCATTGTGTTAACGTATCCTGTCTTTCATGCCGTTCCTTCCTTTCTCCCATTTTGTTTAACCTATCTGTTTGTACTCGTGTGGTCGATGTTTTATATTCGTCTGGGATTGTTTTATATTCGTTTTCCAGCCACAAAATTGGATAGTACACGTCACTTTTTTTTTACCATATTAGTGGTCCCAGCATGGAATTCTCAGGTTAAAGAAACCACTACTGAAAACCACTAATGAGTTACAAACTGAAAATGTTCGTTGGTGTTTATCCGTGATTTTGCTGTATGTTGTTTCTTGCTATTGCCAAACTTCTTTCGGTTTACGTAAATAAATAAGAAAGTGGCTACATATATGTCACACACGTAATCTTTAGTACCACAACTTTTTTCCCACTATGTTTTTCAGCTGTTGTGCATGTAGTTGCTTTGTGAAGTGGTGGTATTCTTTGCAACTTAGGCGAGTTGGTTGCCGATTTTCATCAGTAGGATGCGAATTCATGCATGTGAACGAAAAGCGATGCTACTGAGCTGCAGTCAAGTGGTGAATCACGTGATCAGATGGCCAATAACGTGACCCAATTCAACGCTAAAAGCACCAATCGCACCACGCAACGAATGCTTAAGTCGTACACTTCGGACGTACACGCAGCCAATTCCAATACATAAACAGAAAAATAAATACCTATGCAATATTTTCTACCAATGTTTTGGTAATGTAATGAAAGTTTTAATATTAGCATTTGTACATGATGACGCAACCAAATCTTTCTTCTGGATTAGGCTGTTGAGCGACATTGTTAAAGAACTTTGAAACAGTTTTCATTTTTTATTTTATTTTCGCTACTATGTGGACGATAAATCTAAATAGCATTAACCCCGTCTCATACGTTTTAAACATACTGAAATAGATGAAGTGATAAAACAACGACAGCAACGATATAATAGTATGTTTCATTTTTAACTCATCAAACTGCATTTGCTTACGTCTGATACTGAAGTATTTTATTATGATATTATTGTCAAATGTGTTAATCAGAACAAAACTATGGCTAGTAGCTGAAAAATGTTAATTTTTAGATTCAATCGGCTCAAGGGTATGTACAGCCTTAGGGCCGCATTAAGCTAAAAATAATAGTTGATTAGCTATTGCAACTGACCAAGAGTAATGAGTAACTGTGCCAATAGGCCAAACAATGTTACAATAATATCTTTCCATTGTTCGTTGCGTCGTTTCAGCATTGTTTTTAATTACTTACGACTGAGATATAATGTAATATTAATAAAAACTGCTGAAGTGACGTCAAAAACATAGTTCCAACCAAATAAAAGAATGAGACAAAACCACAATGAATAACTCAATGCAACACTAATAACGGAAGTAATTATATTAGATTATATCTATTAAGCGAACATTGACCCACCACGGATCTCCTGCCCCACAAACATCAATATAACTACAAGAACTACAACAAACCAACAATATACAGGAGTAAAAGAACTGTAGCAGCATAACAGCGAAAATTACACACTAAAAATAGTTAAGATTCGGTAATCTGTTATTATGGGCTTATATTTCATCGCACCGAGGACTGGAACCGACGCAGTCAGTATCACAACTCAGACGTTCCTACCCTCTGCACTATCTCTCCAAGGCCACTAAAAACAGCTGAGATTCGGTAAGCCTGCATTGTGGAACTAAAAATAGATTAGATTCGCTAACTCTTTATTATGGAAGGCTTACGAATAAGAAAGGATTACCAAATCTCAGCTATTTTGGTAATGTAAAATCTCAGTCTATTTGCTTTATGATTACAAAGCAATGCAGGGATTGATTCGAACGATATTTCTTAGGCGTATATATTCTTTGATATGTGGACACCCGATGATATAAACATGGTCCTTACACAAATTGGTTATACTAAAAACCGGTTACGACAACTACTCAGCTATTTTTAGTCTATATAGTTCACTGCTGTGCTACTGTGTTTTTTTGTAGTCCTCTTATTATTTACAGCAATTTGTGGTTAAGTACAGCAAAGTAAATTTGTGACAATCGTGAGTGATTGGAATTTCGAGGATTTAACGGCACACATCATGTGAAGCTAGTATTAATGTGACTTTTTACTTATTACTGTAACTGTTTATTCTCAAAGACAGAATATCAGAATGCAAACATGATAAAGCAATACAGTGATTGAGTAGCTTTAGTAGAGTATTAATTACGTAACATGACGCATTACTGATTTTTGATTCTGATGTGTGTTGATTTTTACTTCTGCTGATTCTCAACATGTATACTTGAAAAGTACCCCCTGTCTATTTTCTTTATGATTACAAAGCAATGCAGTGATTGATTCGAACGATGTTTCGTAGGCGTATATATATTCTTTGATATGTGGACACCCGATGATATAAACATGGTCCTAACACAAATTGGTTATACTAAAAACCGGTTATGACAACTACTTAGAATTAAAGTTTATTCAGAAAATTCATGTTAGTGAAAGTCCAAGAAGGTGTTTAAAAATAGCGTACAAAAAATACGTGGGGGAAAAACTACTACTATCTGAACTACTACCTACCACCACCAGCATTATAGCCAGGCTTGAGTGCATCTCGTTGGAGAAAGATGTAGATATAGCGGCAATAAACTGCAGGCTGGCTCACGTACTTAAAAGTAGTACTTCGGACCATAGTAACCCTGCAACAAGTCTATGAAATGCTGATCTGGAAACCTGGAAGGTCGATATCCAGGAGTTTTTACGGAACCAACTAGTAATTATGGCGGCGGATATTAAGGAACATGTGGACCATAGAATATCTTCCATGCAGACTGAACTTGCGACGCTTTTTCCAGTAGTAGCAGAATGTCCACAAATGACTCCAGATGCGACCATTCCTTACGCCACAAAATAGCTGGAGGAGAATGCAATAACATTGCCATTACTACATTGTGTGCCATCAATAATCAAGGAACTTTTCAGATACAGTCTACTCATGTAGATCGGATGGAGTCACCGAAGCCAGTGAGAAGGAAGAAAAATTACAGACAAGTTGAGGCAAACCTTTTTAAACAGCCGCCTGTGAATAACACGACCACTCGAACCGCAGTTGCGAGTATTGGGAACTTCAACCGTGACCGACAACAACCACCTGTCAAGAGAGCCACTGTCGTTATCCCTACAGTACAAGAGTGGGACGAAATGGTCACCAACCATCACCTCTGAGTATTATTGAACTCTGTGAAAACAAAACGAACGATTTGCTAATAGGCATATTGCGAACGTAGACAATATAGTGCCACTTCCTACCATGCCAATAAGCCTTGCGTACCCCCACCAGCTGTAACCAACTCATCTCATCTTACCGTTGCTCCGCTCCCAAATACACCAGATCCGGATACTCCCGCTGGGACACCAGCACCCCTGCTAGACAGACCAATAATTGTGATTGGAGACTCTCACGCCAGAGGCATCAACATCGGTAGTCACCATGCCTCTAAAACCTGGACCTGGCCTGGCTTTAGCACCACTGATATTTTGACCAAACTTCCATCCATCATGGATACCATCAATGAAGAAGCGACTATTCTGCTTTATCTTGGGTCAAACATCGTTCGACAACGATCGTTCGACAACTACCCTACCTTATTTTGCGTAGAGATCGCGGTTCTCGTGCGGTTGGTATTATGATTGTGGTGGTATTATGATTGTTTACAGATCGTACGTTGGTTTAGTCCACTCGTGCACTTCCTCGAGCTCAGAGGCTCTGTCTGTCGGCTTCCCATCTGAGAGATTGAATTTTATCCTGGGATATATCCCTAACAGCGATCGGGATGATGACATACTCAATATCTGCACATTTATCACTAAGGAATTGCACCCGACTTTCTCGAACATCGATCTCGGTGATTTTAACCTCTCCACGGTCGACTGGAAATCATGGAGCGGCTCCAAAAAACAACATTGGGACTTCCTGGCACTTATACAACCTCTCGGGTTGTCTCAACTCATTGAAGTGCCGACCAGAGGTGATCGCACATTGGACCTTATCTTTACACAGGATGATAGGTTGGTCTACAATATCACTGTAGATAACCACCTAGGTACTAGCAACCACTCTATCATCGGTTTCAATATCAACTGTGACATTGCCAAACCCAATGTGGATACACAAATTGGTGGTAATGTGGATTATGAGCTACTTCGCGAAATGATCGGCTCTATTGACTGTCCCAAATGCTTTACCCATTGTCGCAATTCAGTAGATAAATTATGGGAATGTTTTATTAATCTCCTTTCTGCAAATGTTGATTTCTGTCGCTTGGCACCAAGACCCAATTTAACTTCTAAGAGGAGGTTACCTTCTCTTATACGAAAACTGGGTAATAAAAAGCTAAAGCTATGGCGTTCGTATAAACAGAACAGAACCGAGGCCACCCACACTGCTTACAATGAATACAGCAAAAGGTACGAGACCGCGGTTATTGGCTGGCACTCGAATTTAGCATCCTCCATTATAAGAGAGGGGAATCTTCATTCTTTGTTTAAACACTATAGAAACACGACTGGCTCGGCCAGGCATTTACCACCTATTTTGGTGAATAATACCCTAATTATGGACAACTTTGAGCGTGCCAATGGGTTAAATGAAAACTTTATTCAGCTTGGGATACTGGATAATAATGTGGAGCCAGTATACCATGGTAAAGTTTCACAAGCTGCTATTAATACAGCAAACATTAGCTTTCCTACGTATGAAATTATGAATATCTTCAGTAAGATGAAACCTAGTAAATCAATCGGCCCTGAAGGCTTTTCAGCCTTCCTCTACAAGTAGGTTGCCTTTGAAATTGCTGTGGCTCTTTCTATAATTTTCACTGCATCTTTTGACTCTGGCCAAATTAAACTGTTTGGTCCGATGCAATTATAATCCCAATCTTTAAAAAGGGTAATGCATCCCTCCCCTTGAATTATCGACCAATCGTCCTCACATCTGTTATTTGTAAAGTCATGGAATCCATTATTAGAAACCATCTGATTCGACACTGCAACAGATTTGAACTATTGGATCAGAACCAGTTTGGTTTTTTGCCAAAACGTTGTGCAACCCTACAGTTACTACTGGCTGTGGACAGAAGGACATCAGCTCTTGACTTGGGTATCTCATCAGAAATTATTTTCTTCGACTTTCAATGCGCATTCAACTCTGTCGTGCATTCGAAATTAATTTTCAAATTAAAACACCTAGGCCTCGCAGGGAAAATGCTGAACTGGATTCATGCCTTTCTCAACAACAGGAAACAGAGGGTAAAAGTTAATAATACGTTCTCAGACTGGCTGCCCATTCAGAGTGGTGTTCCGCAGGGCTCGGTCCTTGGTCCGCTGCTTTTTGTCATGTTTATCGCTGATTTATTGCCTGATAACACCAACAGTGATGTTCACGTCTCCAAATTTGCGGACGGCTTAAAGGTTGGCAAAGAATTTATTTCTGATGAGAATCGAACTAGTCTTAGACATACAATTAATCACGTGGCAACATGGTCGCAGGACTGGCAATTGCCTTTATCTCTATCTAAGTGCCACTCGATGCACATTGGCAACCAACTTGGTTCACCTGAGTATTATATAAGTAGAACCTTGATCGAGGCCAAAGCATCAGTAAATGACCTGGGTGTCCTGTTTAATTCGGACTTGAAGTCCTCAAAGCACTGGTCCTACATTGTTTCTAAAGCCTTTCAAAGAATGCACATCGTCAATAGATGCTTTTGTAAAACAAGTACTAAAACCAGAGTTTGGGCGTTTAAGGTCTATGTTAGACCGACCCTGGAATATGCTAGCTCGGTCTGGTCGCCGTACCTCCTTAAAGATATTGACCTTTTAGAATCGGTCCAACGTGCGTCTACCCGCTCTATCCCAGAATTACGCTCATTACAGGCCGGGGATAGGTTACGTAGATTGGGTCTGGAACCACTTGAATTGCGCAGGCTTCGTGCTGATTTGGCTCTCACATACCAAATTCTTCCCGATCTTCTCCCAACCGTTTTCCCTTTTTTCTAACTTTCCACGGTGGGTTTCACCCGCGGTCATAACTTTAAATTACAAAGACAGTTCTTTAAAACGGACTGTAGGAAGTTTTTTTTCTCTAATAGAATTATGGAGAGTTGGAATTCCCTACCTGGTGCAGTTGTCTCATCCGCAAATTTAAATTCCTTCAAACTAGCTGTGAGGGGTATAGACCTATCCAAACACCTCAAGCGTACATACTAACGTCGACGTTCTTTTTGGGGCGGTGTGAGTGGTGAATCCCTTCCGTTTCCATACCCATAAACGGGTTAAAAATTATATTAGTATTAGTATAAGCTTTTCGAACGTTTCCCTTTCTCTAGGGAAACACACATTCAGAAAGATAATGCTAAAATTTACAGGTAATGAAGATTTTCGTCAGCAATAGAAACAATGTTTATGCAGACTTAATACGAAATACCAGCGCTGAAGCAAACTAATTGCTGGTTAGATTAAATGTGATGGGGCTAGTATTGGTACACCAAATAGAGCAAAACATCATAAATTCTAAACACGAAAAACTATCTTTCAAAATTGTGCTTTTCGTATTCACAATATACGTTTACGTTTACGTTTACGTTTTATACGTTTCTTATTAGATCCGGCACTCTATTCAATATTTAAGAATCTTTTTTGCGGAGCGAAAACCAAAATTTTCACACCAAATACCACTCCTGCTTCTATGAAATCTATAATCAGTGGGTTTTATAAACTCCTTTCCATAAAATTTCTATCAACCTTCAGTCTCGAGAAATTGAATTTGGAAAGGAGTTTTGTGATAAAACACAAAAATTACCAATGTTATAGAACCACTCGGGCAATTATAGCCAAAAACACTGGAGGTATAACTAACATGTGTCATTTTATTTCTCATCCACGCCATTCCATAACTGTCCATCCACAGAAGTCTCGTAACGGACCCTTGCATAACGCAGCATTATATACTGATTTGGTGCATTGGCTGGGAATCGAACCGAGCAACCTTGGTGGTAGAAAACATTCTACCACTTAAAAAGGTCGTGTAGGTAATGAGCTTCCAGGCATTAATTGAGGAGCTGACATGCAGAACAAGTTAAATCCAATTTTGCAAAAAATCGACTTAGCTGTAATGTCTGCCCCTATACAAGCTACATTTCAGTCGTAACAATCTATATCCAGGCCAACAAAAAAATATATTTCATGCTTGTCGAGTGACATCCAACACAAACTCATCAAGCAAATCAAGTAAAATCCTTTTAAAATGATATTTTATTGATTTTTTATTGGTGAATCGAATGTTATTATAATTCTGCAATAATGACACTTTTGCTTAATACTACTACACAAGAAGGTAGTTCCTATCGTTAATTGTCAGTTTTACCATTTGGGCGTTCGTGATACTACCATGGGCAAAAATCACTCTATACAGTAACATGGCTTCTATTGCCGACGAACATTTAAATTATCTGTAAATTTAGCATTCTTGTTCTCGAATGCTTTTTCCCTAGAGTCAAAAGTATAAATACAGCCAGCTCGCTAACCTCAGTATGCATGCGCTTACTCCTACTATAATTAAAGGCCGTAAGACAAAATTGGCCATCTTTCTTTATGTAGCTTTCATGCTGTTTTTTCCCGACTAAGAGCAAGATTCCTCAACGATTGTTAAAGTCGACCCTAAAGCTCCTCCTTCGACTGAACCATCGACTGCTGATCCAGTTGTTGTCGTCAGGACACCGTCTTCCAGCCACGGTCCATCGGCAACCTCAACTCACCTCTGCCAGTCTTGCCGCGATCTCCACAAGCGAGCTTCTGTATCGGCGTCTTCCGGCGAAGCGATTCCCTCATCGACCGAAAACAATTCATTTCTCCCGAAAGGCTTTCACCCTCCTACCCTTTTGACCTCACTTCCTGCTCTGTGGATGGCACTGCCATGAATAATACCAACATTACATGATGCCTTGTGGACAGGTGACGGCCGCTCCGGCCCCAGACCTGCATTTTCTTCAACTAGGAACTTTAATAAATGAAAGAATCCTACACCAAATTGAAATTAAAGGTGGTGTTTCAAAAGAAAAGCAGAAACCTCCGGCGACCCTCTAACGTCATCGAGCCTCCGTTGGATCTTTCGTCCTGCTCGCTCCGACATTCTCACAACTGCTCTCCTAGCTCACGACGACCGCTGACAACGTCCTGTCCCATACTGAAATCGATGAACTTATCGCCAGTGTAAGACGTGACTTCAATGCCCTGCATTCTCCATCACCTACGGCTAGGAAGCCTCATACCCACGAGTGGATCGATGCCACTACCGCACATTCTCTCTCTCTCCAAGAGCACCTTCTTTTATTTCCGAAAAGCAGTCTCGCACATTATCACTAGCGCCCGAAAACCGTTCTTGGTCTTCGAACCTTCATGCCCTCTGACGACCACATGCTTTCCATTCTAGTTCACATAAAGAGCATTGACCCGAAACCTCAAACAATGTGCTGTTTTAGGCCAATCCACTACTCTCCTAACCAGTCTCTTACAGGACGGTAGACTCCTGCTCAGCAAAGGTGAACCGTTGGAACTGGATATAAACTCCCTCTCCACCAAGACTCGGCCACAAAACTTGTTTTTTTAAACACCTTGGTGAGGGTTCGGAAAAGGCCAAGTACTTTGACCCTTACACTATATCCGAGTTTTGACAGATGAAGCGAAACTGGACTTTGGTACCGCTCTACATATCCCGAAACAGACCGAACTTCCATCTGCTATCTTAAAAGACAATGATAAGATTTTACGTTTGGACTAACAGCTGCCTCCAAAGCTAACAGTCTTAACACTACAGTGAACGCCCTTTGTGAGAAACTTTCAACACATCTAATCATCTCGAAGCCAAGCGACTTGCATTCCTGACTACTCAAGTCTTCAAGAAAGGCTGCTTTGTGACGTTTCACTCAATTAACTGGCTCACGAAAGCACTTTTCAAGTCTACTTTCCTGTTGCATGACGTAGCCCCAAACTCAGCAACAAACCTTAACGACTCGACAAATTACGAATTACGGAATCAACCTCTTCAGAGGTCTGATTCATAAATTAACCCTACATTTGGCTATATCCCATAAACGCAAAGAAGTCAAACCAAAACAGTCAAGGCCTTTCAACAAACAACAGAAGCCATTTCAGAGACAATGCAACAAAGACAACTGGATCTGACAAGGCAACAATTGGTATCCCAAGGAATCCTACTCAAATCGCAACTTACATGACCAGTCCTTTCGTGGGAGATCCTCCTAATGTGGGAGGGACAGAAACAACAATACCCGACATGCACTCCAGCAGTTTTTCACCTCCGACCCGTGCTCCAGCAACTCTTCACCAGGTCACAGAAGCAAACACCATAACAACCAAGGACAAAAAATACAGTTTTCTGGTGGAAGACCGACTGCGTGGTTTTTCTCCTCCTGGCAAAAAATCACCACCAACCTTCAAATTCTTTCGATCATAAAACATGGAACTCATCCGGCATTCAACACCAAGCCAACCTTCCTAACTCCTCCTCCTTGGGAATTCGCTCCAGAAGTTTCCCACTGTCTTTCCGTCAAGGTCCAAGAACTCCTCTCCACAGAAGCAATCAGAGAAAACAAAGATTCTTTATGCCCGGGATCTACACCTCAATTTTCTTGCGACCAAAGAAAACTGGTAGAGAACGACTCATTTTCACCTTAAAACCTCTTAACAAGAAAATGGACAACTCCCATTTCATAGTAGAAACACTAGAATCCATACGACTATCTCTAAAACCAGACGACTGGGCATAGACCTAATCCTAGAAGATGCTTATCTCCAACGTTCCTCTCCACGCATCAGTCCGTTACCTTTTTCACTTCATGTACCAAGAAAGGTCTACGAATTCATTTGTCTACCCTTCGGCTTAAATGCCGCGCCAAGTATCTTCACCCTTGTCCTCAAACCGATTCTGGCCTTCCTACATCAAAAACAAATCTTCTACACCAACTGGGGTTTAGAAAAAAAACCTTAAAAAATCAAGACTAATCCAACACAGGTTTTCACCTTTCTAGGCCTCTATTTGACCGCTCTTTCGCTGCTGCATTGCCCTCCTTGGAACGAATAGGAGACATGAATGACAACACATTCCAGGTCTTTCCTGATTAAAGCCTCCTATTCGTTAACAGATTTTAATTTCCTAATAGTTAAAATGGACTTCTTGGCAAGCCTCGTCGCTAATGGAAGATGGATGACCAAACCATTTCACCACTACCGTTGACATTTTGGGATTCAACCAGAAAACTCCACACATCCCCTCGATGAAATCTTTCCAACAATCATCCTACTACAGTGGTCAGATGTCACAGCACCTCACAAATGGTACCCCTTCACGAATCCCAGCCAGACGTTCACCTGTTGACAGACGCCTCACTGGAAGGATGGGGAGCACACATTACACATCACAAAGCTTCAGGCCTATGAACCAGTGCAGATCAAGACCACATAAACATCCTAGAGCTGAAAGCAATCCTCAACGGCCTAAGACACTTTCAAGACCTTATGACGGAGAAAACAGTCCTTATACAACTCGACAATACAACAGCAGTTACCTATCTTCGAAAAAAAAAGGAGGAACGAAGCCAAGGAAACTCCATGAAGTTCCTCTGAAGTCTTCAATCTTTGCATCCATCTGAAAAGAAAGATTTTCTCCCTGCACATTCCAGGAACGTCATCGCGGACTCACTCTCCAGGCGCCACAAACTTCCTTCAGGAGAATGAACCTTGAAAACATTCATTTGCAAATATCTGTTCAACACATGTGGAGGCCCTGTGGTCGACTTATTTTTCATGAGACACAATGCCAGACCTCCCCACTTCTTCAGCCCAGTCCCGGACGAGCTGGCATGGGCAGGACACACTTCCACACACCCATGGACTAAACTCTTCCCTCTTTCCTCTGTTCAAACAACTGCCTCAAGTCCTTCTGAAGATCGAAATAAACCAGGGCCTCTTCCTTTTAGTAGCCCCAAACAGCCCATCAGTGACATGGTTTCCTCGAGTCCCCAAACTTCTGATAGACTATCCAAGGAGCCTGCCAGAAATTTTGGACCTTCTGTCACAACGAAAGGGAAGGCAGTTCCACCCAAACACCAGCGCTCTAAATCTACACGGGTGGCTACTTTTATCGGACTCCTTAAAGTGACAGGAATTAATGAGACCATCATAATCACAGGCAACGCAATCAGAAAATTCACAAACAGAATTTATGACAAGCACTGGGAAAAATGGTTTCGTTGGTGTAAGCTGCAAAAAGTCAATCAAATCTATCCCCCTGTCCGAACTCCTAGTTTTCTTCACTGACATTTTTGACGAGGGCTTAAAAGAATCCACAATACTGGTATACCGTTGTAACCCAGTCATCAAAGCTCAGTCTTCTGCTCTTTCAACCCTCATCAAATCCTTCGTAGTTGAGAGTCCCACAACCAGACGTCTCTTCCCAAACTGGTACCTCTCCATCGTCTTCGAATCCCTGGGGAAAGCACCTCACGAAGCACTCCTTAATTGCAGCCTTCATCTTCTCACTCGCAAAACAGTATTTTACGTTACACTTGCCACAAACCTACGCTGCAGTGAAGTACAACCTCTCAATGGACCTGGCAGATTATTTCATCTCCAGTGACTTCGAAACTGCTTATCTAACTCCATGAAACTCTTTCCAGGCGAACACCCAAAGACCACTGAACCTAATCAAACTATCACTTTCCCCACAATCTCAAAACTGATTGGCGATGAGCCGTTTCCTTTACGCATTGCGCATCTACCTCCACAGAACCGAAAGGAATGAATTTCATAAAGGTCATAATCAACTATTCCTGCCATTCAACAAGAGTTTTGGCGAAACCATTCATACAATGGCTGCAAACTAGTTTAAAAACGTCGTCCATCACACATAGAACACTGCTGATTTAAACTGCAAAGACAACAACATCAGGGTCGCAGCTCCGTGCTATTTTCGCTTCATGGGCTTTCTAAAACAACAACACCATTCCAGAGATCCTCAGAGCAGCCTCATGAGGAACCAGTCAGTCTTCACCGCCCACTACCTGAGGGACATGCCCAACTACACCGATGGACTTCACTGTCTGGGACCCATCGTAGCAGCCAGATGTGTCATCAACCTAGCCTTAAAGCAGTTGAAGTAAGACAAACGGCCCTTTTCAGAGGTACCAAATCAGAAAAGAGACCAAATCACTCTCTGTTTTTCTTTTGTGTGTGTGTTTTTTTTTTAATAAAGTGCGAAGTCTGCGACTTTTGGGGGGACCAGCTCCTAACCCTAGGGTGCCCATCAGGTGAGCCCACTCCCATTTTGGACGAGGTCTTCTGTAAATGATAAACTTACAGGTAATGGACATTTTCGTCGGCAGTAGAAAAGAAAATTGCCAGCCATGGCGATCTGGCCAAATTTTGTTTCTATTCCCTAAGGCAAAAACGCATATTACTTGTACCCACCCTACCTCCCCTCTTCATTCACCACCGTGTCATATTGAGAGGAAAGAAAGATGGCCACTTTCGGCTTACGGCCTTTATATAGGAGGAGCATGCACACAAGTTGTGAAGTTAGCGAGCCGGCTGTATTTAAACTTTTAACTCTAGGGGAAAGCATTCGAGAACAATAATGCTAAATTTACAGGCAATGAATATTTTCGCCTTAGGCAATAGAAAGAAAATTTAGCCGGCTCAACCATGACCGGCAATTTTCTCTTTTTCAAACAAACTGTATTAATTCCTGTCTTAAATCCTGTTAAAACATATATTTAAACATAAATATGTAGTATGATATTTTGTGACATAAACCTACTAGCCTAGCGACATGTTGGCTAAAACTAATACTTCAGCTACTTTTACTTTTCCTACAGCAGAAAACTCCCTTTATCTCAATAACTTAATTGATGTTTCAAAAGTGTATTCACCAGTGTATTCTGCTGGTCGAGTATTAAATCCACCGAAAAAGATTTTCCTTTAGTCCATGTACTCGTGTGTAAGGAATGCAATGTACGAGCAAATGAACACAAAAACGTTTTACTAACCAACGACTGTAAAAAACTTCCTACTGTGACACGTTGTTTTTTTCTCCAGGACAAAGTTTCTGTATCTGATGGCAACGTCAGTCCGATCTCCATACACCTGATCTTATAAAGAAGGTCTCATTTCTGTTGTGGAGAGTAGCAACCAGCATTTGCAGTGAAATGTGCGTGGGAGATATTGGCAAAAATTTACTAAAAAAATATGAAAATTGACACGGGGTTGTTACAAAGTTTGAGTTTACAACTGGATTCATGTACAATAGCAGGCAATAGAAATAGAAATATTTTTTTTTGCAGTTCGTATTCCTGTACTGGTACACTGGTGTGACGTTTTTAGTAACCACAAAGGTAATCTGGTCGGATAAGATGATTTAGTTCATCAACGTTTTGAACCGACACCTCATTTCGGGACATAAATAAATTTTACTTCCTCTTAATGAATGAAATTAATGAAAAATTACCGTTTGCAACAATCAGCAACAATCACACAACAATACATGACGTTAATGAGTATTGACACATTTTTTTTT
>JAHWFP010113648.1:0-18958 GCA_023313725.1 Lithobius niger
CACGATATATCGGAAGGATTTATGTCCCTTTAAGCTGAAATCAAAATATTTCTGGAAATATTTATAAAACTACCTTGAGTAATTTAATCCTTACCTGCAATCCATCATAGCTCACATTTAACCCTAACCCACAATGTCCCTTTCTGAAAATGTAGTAAATGCCACACTAAAAAAAATTTACCAGCACAAAGACTTGAACCCAGTCCCAACTGCATAAAGTGAACACTACCGACGGAGCCACGGTGGTAGATAAGGTCTTGCTGTTGCAAGGAAAGTGGATTATTATTAAAACTATATTTATTCAACAGGTTCCAGTCAAGATTAACTAATAAGCTGGTGTGGAACCTATTAAATTAACACATTTGTTTTTAGTTTTTGAATTTCTAAAGTTACTTTTTTATTTTTTTTTATTTTAGTTACTGATAAATCCATAAAAAATAATCTCATTTTCTTTTTAAAAAATTAAGGAAAAAACTCGTGGTAACAGTTTTTTAGTCTTTTTCGAAGAAATCTCACGAAAACTTTGGGCTAATGACACGTGGTAAAAAGTGTTATAAAGCGTTCTTGGGAACTCAGCCTAAATAAAATAGCTCAAATTTGTATGCCATTACATTAAATATACGTTGTGAATTTTCGTATTTTAAAATCAAATTTTTGGAATCGTGTCAGGGTGAAGAGTGCCAACCATCCAAAGTCGCCATGGATGCCAGATTAACAGCTGTAGCATAAGCCAGTATTATAGTAACGCTCGTGCCAAAGGAACTGTTGTTTACAATGTAAGATGGCTCAGTTTTCTCTCAGTTAATCTACAAGGTTAATAAAAGTAAAATTCGCATAGCATTTTTTTCATTTATTGTTTTAAGTCTACGTATTAAGCATTTCAAGCTTGGAGTCTTAGTATTTGCTATGCAATCGGCTCACCAATGCTTCACCAGGTGCCGCCACCATAGCGAAAGAGAGAGAGAAATTTGTAGCTCACAATGAAGAAGCTAAGTTTACACCCATGGATCAAACATCAAACACAACTTTAAAACTTGGCCCACTGTAAGTCTTTCTTTTGACCATCAACATACTGCCAATGCTCACAAGCAACAGGAAGCATTAAAACTATCAATGTATTGATACAATCAATCAATCTTTTCACGAAAAACAAAAACGATTCACGATATGCCGAAAAACAATAGCAAACGTGAAGGTTCTTTACATGTGGCTAAAAGTTTAGTGAGTTTTTGTTTGCAATTTGTGGTTTTGGGTTTAGATAAACTATGATTAGAGCGTAACTCCTTCGTTTTCTTCATTTCTGAAAACTTTTAGCTCAGATCAATTCTTAGCCGCACTCATTTGCTTAGAAAAATTTAATTGGTTTCCATTTAAGTCCGAGAGATGGCGTTAGTTTTTTTTTTTTTTTGTGCTGGTAACTCATTTAATAACTAAAATTCCAAAAAATTACCAATATGTGTGCTTTATATCTATCTCACATTCGACGGTTTAGTGGCAAATATAAATTCAAAGTGGTACAAATGAATATAACTCGATTTTCGTAGGTTTTCTTTAACATGCCAGATAGTTAATTAAAAAATTTATTCGGTCTAAGGATCAGTCGTCCCATAAACTCTGGCTGTTTTGTTTAATCAGCGTGAATATTGGTGGGCACAGTACATGGAGTACGATGATTACAATTTTTGAAGCTCCTTGACTGATGGAGCTAATAACTAAACCAAAATTACTTTTATCTAAGGTTCGTAATTACTGAACTTTAACCTAAATTTCGCTGTAGATGAAAATGACGAAATGAAAGGACATTTTTTTTGTGGGGGGTGGGGATGTATTTCTACGTTAATCGAAAAAGAAAGGCTTCCCTAAACTGAAAAGAATTTTAACTCTCAAATTATATCATTTAAAAATAAAATCAGAGCCGAAAAACCCACTATTTTCTTAATAATAATAATAGACTCCCCAAAACAAAACTTGTTAAGGATTCCCACCAAGCTTTTCGGCCGTTTAAAATCATTGTATCAAAGCTAAGCTCTTTCGCTAGGTTAATCCCACAGATTAATAGTTTGAAGGTTAAACGAAAAATTGTTAAATGCGCAACTTTCAAGTATTGAATCTAACAATCAGTTTTACTCAGTGGCATTAACTTGGCAAAAGAGTTTGGCGTTTGATATAACACCTTCAAACGGCTGAAGAGCTCAGCGGGTAGGCTAACAAGTTTTGTTTTGGGGAGATATCATATTATTTTTCCCAAATTCATAAGAGCCATTTTTTTTTTTTAGTAATTACGAGATGAAAAGCCGAAAATCCTATTTCTAAATACCGACGAAATATGAATTACCTGCGTTTTATGCATTCCCTTCCTTTTCTATGCTCAAACTGTAGCCAAACTTGATGGCTTCCCTGCCTGTATCGTACCTCTACCTTCTGCACATGCGCAGGTGCAGGTTCCCTATAAAAGCGTCCGTTCCCGACCATGCTTCTTCTTCCCTCCTAAGGCTCCACTTCATGTGGTTGCTCGTTCAGCTCTCCTAGCATAGGATCATCTCAGCAAACTTGGACCTATATTGGCACCATCGCGCCTATACTACCACTGTTTGAACTATCAGACCTTTGGTCTTCTGTCTACTTCTGAATCAGAATGGATTTCCCTGTGGTAATCGCCACTGCAAACTCGACTTTGGATCACGATCATACTGATGCTCATGCCTAGGTCCGATTTTCTATGGGCCCAGTCACAGCACCCATTTCTTCAACCCGCCATAGTCCGCCACGTCTATCCCCTCTTCTACTATGACAAGAGTTTATTAGCCATCAAGGATTTCACAAGCGGCCCCACCTGGCCGTACAAGACGCCCATTGTTCTCTAAACCCGTCCGACCAAAATGTTGGTCACGGTGGCCTCCGTCCGTCGTCCCAGGGCTCTTTCCATCAGACAACCGCTACTGGCATCTCCTGGGGGTGCCCGTCCATTCGAAGCGACCAACACGCACATTTCCATTGTGATGCCGTAATGGTCTCCACAGATCACTTTTGTGCCAACATTCGACGACCCATGCTCGTCCCTCTCAGCGGTCGCCACCAGCGGGCCTATCATCTTTTGATGGGCCCTCCCTGCTTCAGCCAAAACACGGATTCGACCACGTATAGTAACTATACCACTTTCCATGGTTCTTGGACCCTATGTTCACCATGTCAAGAACGGTCCCCGTTAAGTGCGACCCACAAAATACACCTGTTGGATACTGCTTTCTGATCAATCTGGGCATTACCACTGCTCAAGACGAACCACCGTCCAAGACGTCCATTCATGGTCTCCCGCACCTCCACTCCTCCTACCAAGAACTCGATCTTGATCCCTCAGAGCCACCTTGGCCCAGCCCACATTCTCGAGCCGTTGTCTCTCCACAGTCTCTTCCGAGTTCCCCAGATTTTCTTTCCTTGCGACCAAAGTCTCCAACAACGTTCTCACAGAAGTCCTTCACCATCACAGGGATCACCAGACTCTCCCCCTCAGCAAGAGCAACCGGTGGACCTCCAGGCGATAACCAGCACCCATTGCCACCTCCGCGAGGCTCTACGCCCATGGGACCGACCAATCGTTTTCTGTACTGCATTTTTGACGCCACCTTGGTCGGCCCCGGGTCCGTCTTACAGCTCGCTACGACCTTCAGTCAACAGCCAGGTTGACTCGGCCTGTTTTTCATGTTGTTGCGACTATTACTATGTGATATTCCAACAAGATTGTTTTCATTAAAGTGTTCTTCTTGGTTCCATGCCTGATGCACACAAAAAATAACCTAACCTAACCATCGGCCCAACCACTATCAGCATGGGCCATGCGGCCCTCTCGTACACGACCATAATACTCATACTTTCGGCCTTGAGACTGGATTCTTTAGGAGCGCATCGTTGGGCGAATAAAAACTAATGGATAACTTACGGTTCACAGGGACAGTTGATGCTGGGGCAGCCAGCATGTAGTGTGGGTATCCCTAACCATGGTGCCACCACCATGTGTCGTCACCAGGTCTGCTTAATGCAGAAAAGGCAGGGAATGAATATTTTCGTTAGCATATAGAAACATTAAAATACCAGGGCCACCTGGTTGATTTTTGTTTCTATTGCCTTGACGAAAACATACATTAACTTTACCTGCCTGTCCTCCCTTTTAAGTTAACATGGTGCCAACTTGGAAGAAAGATAAGCGTCGTCTGGAATGGACACTTTTATAGGGAGCCTGCGCCCACGCATGCGCAGAATGTAGAGCTACGAGACTGGCAGGAAGCCAACAAATTCCGTTAGAGTTTGAGCATACAAAAGTAAGGGAATGCATAAAAGGCAGGTAATGTATATTTTCGTTACAAAACAAGAGAATACAAGAGAAACAAAAATCAACCAGGTTGGCCTGGCATTTTAATGTTTTACAGTCCCTTTTTTTCACTTTAGCAGGTTTCAGTTAGAAGGAATACGTGTGTCTTGGTCTTTATCGAGAAGTCCATCGTACCAGTGTAATGGCTTACATGTACGGCAACGCGCAACTCACGAAGCTTACACTTCGTTGTGCACCTTGTCTCAATCATGGCGGCCTGCCAGCCTTCCAATTACTGCTTTCTCAGGAATTGGACAGCTGCCAGTCGCCAGGTGGCAATACGGGTCCACTGGAACCGTATTGTACCTGTTCGCCAGTAGCCTAAGGCAAGAGCCAATTGTTCTGGCAGCCATAAAAGCAGCCGGATCAGAAGGCTCGAGTTAGTTGGTCTTTGGGTTCGGACTGAATGGTCAGATACTCTGGGGCCTACAGGGTCAGTTAGAAGGATAAATTCTGGCTGAAGCCTAATTTTGATGCTCTGTGTATAGACCCCTAGCTATACAGTAAGGAATGAATTGGAAATGAGTCCTTGAACTTACTTGAAACCTGTCCCCAATTCTCTGAATAGTTACACTAGGCCGGTTCAGAAACAAAGGAAAAAGCTACAATTCTTCGCCATATTTTGATGTCGTGCTGCGTAGTCATGTGTTCGTATTCATTGTTGCAAGCAAAATATGTTGTTCATAGGGCCTTAGGGCTTCGTCGGGCAGATGACCGGGTGCGGTTAACGCTCGCTAAAACTCTTTGTTGTTCATTGTTGTATTTTCTTAGGGCCTTACGTCTTCGTCGGGCAGATGACCAAGTGCGGTTAACGCTCGCTAAATCCCTTTGAACCCTTTGAATATTTCGCTTATCGAACCGTAGACGAGACCGAACCACAGACGAGGGTCAGCAGTCACAGCGTATTAATGCGATAGGTTCATTCTCTTTGCGGCATCAGTGAAAAAGGTGGAGCAATTTCATTTTTGGCACAGTCGCAATGAAAAATGTCGAGCGTGGTCATTCTTTGTAATGTAGCAGTGTAAAATGGCGTTTGGCCAGTAAAGTGAAGAGTAATATTGGCGACGCGCCATTAAGCCTCAATTCCCCCCTTAAGGGAGACGAACCTAACTCTGGTTATCTGCCTCACTGTAGACAACGAGAGGCACAATTTAGGTAAGGGTGATTTCGTTTAGTAATAACGATCAGTTAAAAACTATATAAACTCTGGGCCCCGACATAAACAAACGCCAGTGCGACAACAAACGGGATATTGTGACAACATGGCGTCCTACTAAACCCTGCTAGTTGGAAAATGCTGTAACTCTGTCCTTAACACAGTATTAAAATTGACTGGTAACATGGAGATTATGCTTCCCTAAACCCCATACTAGTTAAATGCACGTCCCATGGTTAAACTATAGCTGTCTCCAAAATGTCGGTTTTATGCAGAAAGAAGAAAACGTTAAGCTGTGTCACTAACAATGATTTGTGTGTTTGTCCGGCGATCAGTGTCCCCATCGAAACTTGGATTAATAACTACACATTGTTACGAGATAACTCACTTGCTAGACTTACCACTCAAGCAACGCGTGCAAAACTCCGTTATAGATACTCTAGTTTCTCAATTATGCCACGAGAGCATAAACTGCGGACATTGCGGAAGTGACGAAAGAGGCACGTGACCAGCGCTTGTTTCCTGTACATTACCAGTAAAGACTTCTGCCAATCTCTTCCACCGTTTTAGTCATACGCCAGGCGATTTCTTCAAGTTAATCACACCGAGTAATAGTTCGAAGGTCAAAAAAAATCTGGAAATTGATAACTCCGCAATTTTCAAGTATTTTATTTAACGATCAAAGTCTTACTCGGTGGGATTAACATGGCAAAAGAGCTTGGCGTTTTATATTATAGCACTGAGAAGACTATTGCAACGACTTTGTCCATCCGTCCGTCGTTTTTTTTCCAACTTCGCAGAGGTACCAGATAGAGACGACAACGGTTTACAACGTTAGATTCGGTGTCAGAAGTTAGTTAAATAACATAGCAAATTAAAACATCGTTACTGCCTTATAGCTAATAGACTTCTTCGACGTATAACTAAATTTAATGCACGGTGGTGACGGTACGCTAATACATCCCCATGCTAAAAGTGTAGTCGTCACACTATACGGTTAATGTGAAAACCCACACACGTCACAGTGGATTAATTTTGATAACCCACACTTTTTTGATAACCCACAATTTTTTGATAAGCTAACACTTTTTACAGAACAAATTCTCCATTAGGCTTATCTGCTACATAACGAAATTAAAACTACAGTTAAAAAAATTAGGCCTAAAATCACGTTACCACGGCAACGTTAATTTGCTACGAGTCGCTGCTGGCTTCATCAACTGCGATTCTCCCGTCACTTCCCTACTACCACTGATTAATAGGCTAAGTTACACGTTACGTTGTACAAAGTAGCAGTGTGCATAGAGGCGCAAGGTGTTCCATAAATGAATAGGCTTACTACGCAATCCAAATCTCCGTTAGATGGTGCTTACGAAATTAAAGCTGCAGGTAAAAATTTGGCCTAAAATCTGACAATATAGCCTAAAATTTAAAATAAGCTTAAAAGCTAACACATTTTAACCGGCAATTCTGATGGTTACAGCTTTTAGATTCATGTAGTAGAGATAGCTGTTGCAATGCGTGATAGAGGTGTGCGCCTCACTATTGGTAGTGGCGGAACTGTGCAAAACACCGGGTACGACTAGGTAGTCGCTGTAGCCGATTTTTTTTCTTTTTTTTGGCCATCAGTAGTGTCTTACTTTTTGTCCAGGAATCCACCAAAGTCGGCTGGTTCAAAAGCAATACGAAAAGCAACTATTTATCCATTCTGCTGTTGTCGTGCTACGTAATCAGGTCTTCACTTCATTGTTATCATGAACAATGTATTTAGGTTATAACTTGTTCATTACAGAATTATGGAAGGGTTCGTGCTTCCTAAAAACAAAAAACAAAAACAATAATAAAAATGTTGTTTGGTTCGTGTTACTTTAAAGCAAAAAGCGAAAAACCAAAAAACTGCTGTAACTCTTCCCTTTTAGTATTAAGAATGAATGGTATACTTGAATTAACACTTACCCTAACCCCCAAACCAGCAAATGGAACGTCCCATGGTTAAACTACAGCTATCTGCAAAATATACAAAAAGAAGAAAACGTAAAGCAGTGTCACTAACAACCGACGAAAGTCTCAAGATCAAAACCATTTTTAGCCTTTTCTGTCGCATCCTTATTTTTTCGACACACAAGTGTATAACAGCCGCCATGCTCATACACATTTTATCTGGATAGGGTGGACGTTCATGTTGTTGGATCTTGGCAGGCGACACAGTAGTGTGTGTCTCAGAGGCGTAACTTCAAAATTGGGGCCCGGAGGCGGCAGTGAAGTAGAGGGCTCCACTCCCCCCTCATAAAAAAATTCAGTTATTGCCACACTAGTCAAGCGCCCAGTGGGCGACCTTTAAAAACGCTATACAGTTTTGCCACACAAGCCAAGAGTCCAGTGGAGGTCTCCCCCCCCCCCCAATCCACCCCCTTCTTAAAAAAATAAAACAATTAAATTTTTACAACACAAGACACACCTTTTTCAGGAAACTATGGCTATAACTAAGCTTACTTTCTAATATTTTGCGTTTACAAGCAAATTTTAAATTGGGGCCAGTGAGGGAGGCCTCCCAAAGTTGGTGGGCCCGGAGGCGGCTGCCTCCTCTGCCTCATTGTAGTTACGCCACTGGTGTGTCTAAATAATGAAAAAAGTCATCTACGCAACAATGCAGGAAATCTAAAAAGCTTCAAGCAAACTTTATGTGGCTTTTTCATAGTGGTACTCAAAACACTATTTAAATCAACAATCCGTTTCACAACCTCGACCATACTGTCTTGACTTTGTTATTTGAATTTTCATATCAAATCGAAATTGAAATTACCCACAATGTATTATAATGTCCGTACCAAATCTGTACGAAAGTTCTGCACTTAGTACTGCACTTTCGTGATTGTTTCGTTTCAGTTAGGTGCATTATATACATAGTTTCCAAATTTTCGACTTTAGGTCATAATTTTTTTTTTTTTTTTGGCAGCTCAGCGACCAAAAAAATTTCCCAACGGATGTTTGGCGGATTCAAAAATATGCGACGCGGCAGCTAACGAAGGCGGCCAAGAGGTATATTCATAACTCCTACTTCTGCAATCAAAGTAATCCGCTATAGCTAGGCTACATTATGTGATTTCCGCTATATCCCATTGTTTAAATAATGATCTTCCATTGTTGTAGCCGTCCTGACAGCGTGTCCATAACGTGTTTACTTCCTGCTTGTAGTCCAAGTTAGCAGCCGATAACCCTCGCGATGTCATAGCTGCACATGACGTCACAATCGTGCAGTAGTATATGGTTGACCGTTGTTTGTTGCAGTGAGTACGACGATGCGCCTCCATAACGAAGTGAGGTAACTGCTCCAAGGTTTTAAAAGCACAACAGCTTTACGCTTGGAACTAGCGAAGTTCGTGATTGGGTGACAGAACAGTGAACATGTCAGAGCTTAAACTACGGAGATGTGAGTGGCATTGATTAAAATTTGCATATTTCAGTTAATTAGGCATTAAAAAATTGGCACAGCAACAGTAAATTACTACAACAAAAGTTGGTTTTGTTTTGACATTGACAGTCAGTCTACCTTTAAAATCCTGCGGGGTTTGATTGCCTTAAACCTACCTTATTTTTGAGGTTGCACCACTCATTGGTAGAACTCGAGGCCATAGTTGCAAACTGGCAACCCAGTCTCGAGCAGAAATTGCCGTCAACATTTCTTCTCTGTACATGTTGTCCATATCTGAAAATCCTTTGGGGCAGCCACAGTTGACCAACCCACAATCCGTGGTTTTCGTCGAATGCTGGAAAAAGAAAATCTACATCACTTTCTGCGACGCCGACTCTCTGGTCTGTAGATAACATGGTTGTCAGCCCGTCCCCTGCACCGTTAACAATTCCTTCTTTTCCCCAACAGGCTCGGTATTAGAGGTTCACCGCCTTTCCGTGTCCTTCTGTTGAAATGTGGAGAAATATTTTTTTATTATTATTATTTTTTATTCACCTGTTCCACTGGACATTTACGCCTGGAGAGATCGTTTTTTTTAAATCCCACATTTATGTACCACCTGTAATACTACAACGTCACTTCCGCCCACTTCTTGTAGTGATCACGTGAACGACGCGGAACGACGTCTGGCCATGGTCTGGCCCATCTGGCCTAGTACACGAATTGCGGATCACGTGACAGCATTGACGCAAAAACGGTGTCGTCACAACCGGAAACAATGAAACGTCATGGTTGTTGTAGGCGCACAAAGCATCGTATTTCTTGTGAGCCTTTGGCTTTCCCGTCTTTAAGCATCGTATACGTGCGGGACGCAGTAAATAAAGTTACCAATATTCAACAGAAAATTTCGTAGACGGCACATTTTAAAACGGATTTTTAGCTAGGGATTGACTAACGGTAAGTAAATAAAACTTTGGGGGCCATACTTGATGTGGAGGATCGAGAGAAATGGCGCTGGGAGGAATGTCCTTTTAAAGATTGTGAATCTTGTATTCCTACTGTGAATCTCGTAGATTGTGATTTTCGTATTTTAATATCATGCTTTATAATTTTTTTTGGCAAGTATCTGATGATTTTTCTTCAGCGATCTACAGCCATAAATGATTACAATTTTTAACCTCACGGTAATTATTAGCAAATGATTAAAACTTAGTGCATGCACACACAGAGATGAAACGTCGTGGTTATTGTAAGTGCGCAAAGGATCATATAATTGCAGGATGTTAATAAATATAGTTCCCAATATTAAACAGAAAATCTCCTAGACGCCACATTTTAAAACTAATTTTTAGCAAGGGATTGACTAACTGATGTGGTGAATCGAGAAAAATGGCGTTGGGAGGAATGTACCTTTAAACAACTTGATTAACCTTAGTTGGTCGTGGGATTCGATCCGGTAGCTGACCACACTGACCACTAGGCTGTTCTACTCACATTCGTCGGTATCCTTGAGGAACCCTTACAAAGTTCGTGGTGTGCCTTGGGACTTAGTTACATTTCCTTTTGTTTGCCGGCATGCTCTAAAAGTCGTCTGTTGATGCGAAAGAGAAAGATCCTCCCTGTTAGCAGGAAGACCAAGAGGGAGCAACTTCAACAACAATCCTCTGACAAACTCGATCCTGCTTTAGTTTCTTCACTCCTCACGAAGCTAGCTTTTCTTCGCTGGACTTCATAATTTTGCATTGTTGCGTAGTTCTTATGTAGGCGTAACGGTAGTGTAAAAACATGGATCTAACCATGTACAGTATTGGATGCTGAATTTTGAACACTTCCTTTGCCGCCCAAGCATTAATGCAGCACTTTTTCCTCAATGAAAACTCTATTGTTACGATTTAGTATTGTTACGTGAAAAACTTAAAGGGTTTAACGAGCGTTAACCACTCCTGGTCATCTGCCCGAAGCCCTAAGGCCCTATGTCTGTGAAAAACTTGCCTCAATCCAACAATCTGTAGCTTGGAAACATGCTCCAACAATGCAACGTTGTTCTGTTTCAACAATGAAAAGGCGCTTGCACAAACATTGGCATCTACCAGGAAGGATTAAAATGTATGCAGAATTCAGTACAACATTTGAAGTGTCCAAAATTCACTGTCCAGTATTGTACAAAGGATAGCACATGAAAGGAAAACACGTAAGTGCTGTATAAACGGCTAATCGTGATATATGGTGGTGCTTTCAAGTGAACGATGCAGACTGAGTTTTCGGATGTTCATTAGCTACATTGCAAGATTTTATAGGCAGGGTTTTAGTGAAAATCTCCGACCACTCTTTTATAACGGATTCTAGATATCAAAGAAAAAAGAGGGTCCAACACGTAGATCTTGAAAGTCTCACTGACCAGGTCGCATTTTAATGGTTCAAATTCTACTTCACCAATTTTCGGACACTTTTCAACGAATTCTTTTGATCTGGGCCTGTGACATCATCGCTACAAATGTTTAAATTTTGGTCATCTAGCAATGTCCAAAACAATACACAACAATAAAAATGATTGTTTAGAGGCCCGTAACTCCTGAATGGCACAACCAGTTGAAATGGCTATTAGAAAAAGCGGCTCATCAGCTGAAGTGTCTCATTAAGATGAGTTAAGAATCGGATGTCTATGACAAATGGTTTAGTCTGTAAAAAATGCAATACAAATGTGTTGAAAGGACAAAGTCAAAGGGTCAAAGGGTCTGCCGTACGCACCTGGTCATCTGCCCTCTAGAGTCATAAGGACGAGTCCAAGCCAACAATGAAAATCATGATTCCAGCTTTGGTCCGGATCTCTAATGTGCCAAATCGGATATTAAGAAATGTTGATGAACGTGTTGACCAAGTTCAATGAAGCTATACCAAATTTGAGAGAAAATACTGAAAGAAGGAAGCGATATCAAACACTGACACTTCGACTTTGAACATGGAATACCTACAGTAGGCCAAACCTTACAGTTGTAATACAGGCATACGCTAACATACACTAAAAAGAAATATTTCAACAAACATAAAACCACATACAGTGCAGGCAGCTACCAAAAACATGTGATATCTAAACCCAAAACAATAACTTGTAAACAAAAAGCCCGACAAGTTCCAGCCATTGACAGTCGGCGATATCAAAAAGAAGTTAATTTACACCCATGAATGAGACATATAAGGAAATTTTAAAACTTGCCTCTCTGTAAGCCTTTCTTATGAGATCCAGCCAATGCTCACAAGCAACAGTGAGCTAAGTAACACAGCATCAACGTATTATACAATCAGTTACTGACTGCTGGAAATCAGTAAGAAAATGAGAAGGTTCCTTACATGACATACTTCCTATCATTGGCTGGCTGAAACTTGGTGGATTTTTTGTTTACAATTTGTGGGTTTTTTGTTTAGAAAACGAATAAACCGAGATTAGAGGCTAACTCCTTCATTTTTTTCCATTTCTCAAGACTCAAGGTGTGAACCTTCCTGTTGTACAGGACGTGTAAATTCTGGTCCACGCACGTGGGCGTGGGTTCGAATCCCACTTCTGACACTAATGTTATGACTTTTAGTTGGCTTATTTTACCAAACTGAAAGCACAAGTCAAGAATGACCAATATTCAATATTTCACTATGTTTCTATCTTAAAATTAATACAGACACAATAAAGACAATAGTTAGTTTTCTTTATGGCCAAATTCAATACGTGGTTGGGTTTACAATTGTCCTGCTATTTATCTTATTCGGGAATTTGGACCAGGTTGGATAACTGATTCATGGAATATAAATATAGGCTAATTATTAGCTGATACAGATAAATTCTATATTCGGTTAACTTTACAGTGCGATAATTCTATATATTGAAACGATACTTAATTTCGCAAGTTGAGGTCTGAGCATGACTGCAACAAGGAGCACGTCTATGGAGCAGCAATTCGGTCAGGAGCTGGAGTATGAATCATTGATATTTCCTTTCACCTCTTCCTTTTATACTTTTTGGATGAATAGGCATGATGTCATTTTTCACTACCTCATGTTACTATTTCTAGATTCTTTACAACATGTATTCCATCATCCTACTGCAGAGGTTACATCAGCCACAGGATGCGTTTGCATCATCTTTCCTTAAAACTGGTATTGCTCATGTTGCTTGCATCTGCCTGCCTGCCTAACCATGAATATATTATCCAAACCTGTTTCTCAATATTTCCTCCCCCATAGTGACTGGCTTGGTTCTACAGAGCCCTGTACTTCTCGTAAGATCGCAGAAACGGAAATTCGTTATGTCGTTGTTAATTCGTTATCTCGACAAAACGAAGTTCCGTTTCTGCGATCTTACGGCAAGAAGTAACGGAAGTAGTACCGGAAGTAGTAACGGAAGTAGTAATATAGTTTGTTATCTCGAGATAACGAATTGGTTATGTCGAAATAACAAACCTAATTTTTTTTTTGTATGTCCTTTACAGGGCTCCGTATGGTTCTTTTAGACTCAACCGAAATAAAATAAAATAAAGTAAGGATTTCTGCGTGCTAGAAGTTTGATTAATATGTATGATATTAATGTGATTTTCATTAATATTAATATTTATAATTGTTTATTAATTACATAATTAATTAACTAATTAATCGTTAACATTTAGGTTCTGGTCTATTTTGAGCCACACTCATTTGCATATAAAAATTAAATTAACTGCCTTTAAATGCTGAGAGATGGGGTTAATTTAGTGTGCAGGCATCTCATTTAATATCTAGAATGGAAAAGAGTACCAGTTTCATAATGTGTGCTTTTTGTTTATCTAACGTTCGACTGTTTAGTGGCAAATATGTATTTCAAATTGCAGAAATGAAAATAACTCGATTCTTGAGTGTTGGTTTTCAATATGACAGTAGTAGTTAGTTTTAAAATTTGTGCGTTCTAAGGTTCAGTCGTCCCATAAATTGTACAGTCTGAGCTGTATCATTTAATCCGAATCAAGTGTTTTCTTCTGTCGTGGGACTTAACAATATTTGGGGCTCCTTGATTAATGGAGCTAATGACTATATTAAAATTAGTTTTATATTTGGCTATGTAACAGCTATACTCCAATGAGTTAGTAAATTATATAGTACGTCTAGAGTTCGTAGTGGTGCTGTTACTTGGTGGAGAATTGAGTGACCCGAACGCGTCCATTACCGAGGCAAGTAAGGATAGTTGGTATATCAAAATTAGTTTTATATTTGGCTATGTAACAGCTATACTCCAATGAGTTAGTAAATTATATAATACGTCTAGAGTTCGTAGTGGTGCTGTTACTTGGTGGAGAATTGAGTGACCCGAACGCATCCATTACCGAGGCAAGTAAGGATAGTTGGTAGTGTGCGAGTTGTGTAGTAATAATATGGTCCGTTCTTGTGATGCCAATCATTGTACGGAAAAGCAGAATATATTTCTTGAGTAAATTTTTTCTGCCTGACTTAACTTTAGATTTATCATTTAGAACGTTACCAGACTTTAAAAGTAAAATTAAATACTGTATATTTTAGTCGGGTGTGGTTTCTCCATTGGCTTCCGCCCGTTTGCCATAATCCCATTTGCCATAATCGCGTTTGCCATAATTCCGGAAGCCCTGAATGGCTTGGTCCAGTAGCCATAATCCCGTTTGTCATACATGTCCGTGAGCGTAACTTCTATGTTAGGTCTCACTTCAAATTAAACTCTGAAAGAATGCACGTAATATTCAAAATTACGTGTGGATTATTCTCTCCTGGTAACGAGTTTCTGTACCATCTGTTGACAAAACTTTTCACTGTTTGTCGTTAAAAAAAATTACGGATAATTAATAAGCATACGTACTGACTTCATGTGGGCAAAAAAAATATAAAAAAACCCGTTTCCATAACAAAGTTTACGTTTTTTTTTTTGGGCTGGGGGTGGGGGCAGATAAAGGAAAATGTTGTCCTCCCCTCTCCCTAAAAAATGCTAAAATTAAACTTTCACAACGTAGGTAGCCTACCATTTTTCTGAATCCAAAAACCAATATTGTGATCTGAAAATGTTGGTTCTACGTTTCGAAAATTCAGAAAATTGTCCACTTTCGTTCAGTGCATAATGTTGCCCCATGTATAAGTAGAAGTTTCATGTAAGTATCATAACTACACTATTTTTATTGTTTTTAAACCATCTTAGACAAATTTTTTTTTAAAAGTTAGAAAATTTTTCAAATAAAAATCGAAATTAAAAAAAAAAGTTAGGTTTTAATATGTCTTTACATAACATAGATCCGCATTTTGATGGGAATGACAAACAGTAACTACTTTTGTCAACAAATGGCGCAGAAACTCGGCACCAGGAGTGAACAATCCATGCGCAGTTTTGGACGGCTACGAACATTCTTTCTTGAAATTGGGCAAACGGGAAATTATGGCAAACGGGAAATTATGACAAACTGGAAAACCACCAGAAGAGGGGAAGTGTATAATTTCGGGCAAACGGGAAAATGCAGAAGAGCTGGTACGATTGCCATAAAATCGGTCGTCAAACAGGATTATGGCAAATGCACCGTAGCCTCCCCAATCCCATATGTACTTCTCTTTCTTTGTTTCTCACATTCCGGACCGCAGGTTCCCCCCCTCCCCCCAACTCCCTACCACAGTTGGCTATTCATCCCTGGTGAAGTAACTTAAGGTACGAATTCTAAGGGTGCCAAAATTTCTTTTTTTTACAATTGATTATTTTGTTGTCTATGGTATAGGTAGGCCTTCTGCACCGAAAAAAACAGTATAAACTCACAGAACTGAACGCAGACTTTTAAAAAAAAAAGGTGGCTGGCTAATTGAAGAAGAGGGGCCATTAGATACACTTTCTGTGATTTTTTTATTTTTTATGTGGGTGGGGGGGGGGGAGAGTTTGCTTTTTTTTTTTAATAAAAAAAACGGCCCTAGGGATAACAAAGCGGCAAAGAGCAAACGTAGCAAGCAACTCCCCTCCCTAAAAAATTTTTTTTTTTTTGGGTGGTGGGGTAGTTTCATGCTACGTTTGTTTCAAGGATCTATGATTTTCTTGAAAAGCACAACTCTCTTAGCAAGAAACAGTTTGGTTTTTGCAGAGGAAGGTCCGCTACTCAAGCTATAGTCGACTGCATTGTTGAAAACATTATTGATAGCTTCGAAGCTGGTAAATTCTCCATAATTCTTCATGGATTTAGCTAAAGCGTTTGATACGGTGGACCATGAATTACTATTAAGAAAGCTGATGTTGAATGGAGTGAGGGGAATTGCATATGATTGGTTTAAAAGCTACCTTACTGATAGAACGCAATTTACAAATGTTGAATGAGAAAGTTCTTCTCTGCTCAAAATCACTTGTGGTGTACCGCAGGGTTCCATTTTAGGAGCTCTGTTGTTCTGAATTTACATTGACGATGTGTTTGAATGCAGTAAAATTGTTGTTATTGCTGGCTTTGCGGATGATACAACTTCCCAGTACTCATCCAGCGACCTGAATAATCTTATTGCTATTGTAAATACTGACTTGAATTTATTTTAAATTGGTTTGCGGCCAACAAATTATCATTGAATGCAAAAAAAAAAAAACTAAGTATCTAATTACGGGTCTCCGCCAAAAACTTGCGTATATGTAAATTGCTTAAATGTTAACGATGTAAGTATTAACGGGATTTCAATTGAAAAAGTAAATGAAATTCGAATGTTGGGGGTAATGATAGACCATACCTTATTCTGGAAACCTCAAATCAATTTTGTTTGTAAAAAAATTGCGAGAGGAAATGCTATTTTAGCAACAGTCAAACATTGCGTCCCAAGCTACCTTTTACGATATCTTTACTTTGCTTTTGTTTGCCCGATCATATTGTACGGTATTACATTTTGGGGAGCCACTACTAAGACTAAACTACAGAGGATTTTAACTTTACAAAAAAAGTCAGTTCGACTTATTGCTAAAGTGCCCAGCAGGGAGCATACTCTGCCCTTGTATGAATCCCTAAATCTTTTGACGATTGAATTTGTTTTTAAGTACACTATATATATGTTTATGTTTGTACAAGTCCTTAAAGGATGAATGTATAGGATATCGACCGCTTTCCGAGTGTTGGGATCTAACAATGTCGCGCCCGAGCCATTGTTGGATTCCAGCATGAGGAAAGCGGGCGATATCCTTCTTCTCACCCGTTTTGAAGCTATCAGTCCGACGTACATTGTTGAGCGCGAGTGGAATACATTGTTGCGTTTAGCCGGAAGAAAGTTTGTGTAGAATATTCGTTTAGACGCAATGCTACACGCAACGAAAAGGGCAGAGTTTAATTTTGAAAGCGGTTGAAATGTTGTGAGTAACGTGAATTTTTGAGCGGTTTTTTTTTTAATTAATCTGTTATGGTTTTTTATTATTTATTTCGGGAAATTTATTACATTTGTTTGCTTTCTTCCACTTTTCATTTAACACAAACGAGGGCTGGGATCCACGTGGAGTGCAGCCCTCCGCCGTGGATCCCAGCACTCCTCGGCCTCGTTCATTGTTGCGATCCCGTCGTGTTGTATTGTTATAAGAGGACTGAGAGCTTCAAAACGGGTGAGAAGTTGGGAACCATCCTTCTACGGTGTAAGTAACAATAGAAGGTATTGTGATACTCACACACACAACACCCGAAACAATGATAAACTTGTTCCTCGTAGATGTAACCGCCTACGGGAAAATGAGTTTATCTTACACTGTTCCCATTGTGTGGAACGACTTACCAAAGCCTGTTACTGATAAGTTAAACTGTATTATTTTTTTACGTTTCTTAAGAAAATATTTATAAGCTCCTACAAATCAAATGTGTAATATCTTAGGGTTTTCATATATACTAGGAAAAGTTGGTCGTGGGATTCAATTCGGCCTTCACCTGGCTGGTAGCCCACCGACTTTGATCACTAGGCTTTGCTACTCACTCTGACCGGTGTCCTGAGGAACCCTCACAAGGTTTGCGGTGTGCGTTGGGACCTAGTGATTTTTCTTTCTGCTTGGCGGCATACTTTAAAAGCCATCTGTTGATGCGAAAGAGAAAGTTCCTCCGTCTTAGTAGGGAGACCAAGAGGGAGCAACTACAACAACTTCTCTAATAAACTCGCAGGCATATTGGTGTTTTCCACAAAAATGATTCTAATAACGTACAAAGATAGCAGATGATAAAACACAGTGGGAAGTGTTCTGTAACGGCTAATCGTGATAAGTAGGGGTACTTTCAAGTGAATGAAACTCGCAAGAGGTGCCTCTTGTGCAGTGTTGGAATGGAGCACTGGACAAGATACCTCCAGACGAAACGTAAAGATGTGTGGTTTTATATGGACTGGAGCAAATTTCGAATTCCGATTGACGCTCGACATGTAGTGACGTTTTTCAAATCGTTATTTTCGACTTCTGAAGAAGAGGAACGGAATTTTCTCGAAAATTCAAGACTAAGTACTGGACTGTGAGTACAAGTGGTGATTAGTGTGTGTACGTGTACTTCTGAAATAATTGCAGGAGGAATCACGCTTTAAAAAAAAACTAGGTTGGCACAACCAAATATTTCAATGGGATCTTAGACAGGCTAGTTTCATTTTTCAAACCAAACATTCTCAATCAGCAATTTTCAGTGAGTTTAATTGGCTCGATACTGTTGTAGATTCCATATCGCTTGTTGTATTAAATCTCGCGTAGGCTATGATTTAGGCTATGATTTGCAACCGAACGTAACCTGTATGAAAAAACTGCACTGGACATGACGTAATGTCTACAAATAAACCAATTACACAAGATTCACTATTCCAAGTTTACTGGCTGGTATAATTAAATGTTTCAGTGGACTCTTGAAGTCTCATTTTTCAAAACAAACTCATTCAATCTGCAGTGCTCAGTGAGCCTAAGCATAAATTTGTGTACTCTATAGTGCAGGCTCCAACAATGCTGTTTTTGTTTCAGCAAAACATAACATCTTTTAAAGCACACTGCTGTGCATAAGTATAATTGTGTGGTAAGTCAGTTTTACATTGACTA
>JAHWFP010113649.1:0-14224 GCA_023313725.1 Lithobius niger
AAAAACTGTTCACGTGCTAAGAAAACTAAAAACATTACTAAACTCCAAACAGGCGGCTTTTTCCCATTATTAGCTCCGCTCCTGGGCGCCGTCGCAGCACCTTTAATAGACGCAGTGAGTGGAATATTTGCCAGATAAACAAAACTAACCTAAACAAACTATGTTTCGATGCATGCAACTAGTGCCTATCGCGGACGAGTCTGCCTCGCTCGCTGCGGCTGCCGGTGTTGGCCCTCCAACCGTCGCCCCGGGTCCCACCGTCTTGACCAAATCACCTTACGTTCGTCCGTTGGGTAATCTAGACGTTGCCATGCGCGAAGTACTGTCAAACCGTGACATTGACGATTTTTCCAAAGCCAAATTGTACACTCAAACGCTCCAACGTTTTCTAGATATTAACGAAAAATACGTGTCGGAGACCTTACGCGTGTTAATGTCCTCGATGGGTGCGGCGACCACACCAGCCAGCTCGCCCGCACCAACGACGCAACAGACAGCCACACCGACCGTTAGCAGCACTAGCGTGTTCCCAACATCCAGCGTAAGTCCTAGCACGACCCCACGGGTGCAGCGGCGCGGCGTAAGCCGCGCGGGAGGGAGGCAGCAGCGGCATCAGCGAGCGCGGCAGCGCCGCAAACGTCGGTATTCGACTGGAGCGATATGGATGATGAAGGAACCAAAGCTGACGTTGATAGTAGCGGGGGAAAAGCTCTCGTTGCCGCTCTCCCTTACGACGAACCTATTAAAAAGGATCCTAATGTGTTTTGGGTACCTGACAAATACAGAGGTCGTATAAGGAAATTTTTAGAAGAAGGCAAAGTGCTCTACGATACAATGGGACAAATCGTGGATCATGAAACTGGTTTAGCTATCCCCGGTTCGAACGTAGTTCATCTGATTCACGGACGAATTTCGGATAATAAATCATTCAGAGAGAAGATGATGCTTGCTCCGGGCTGGTCGGTCGTTTCCAGTTTAATTCCCCGGAAGAGTTACTTACGCAGATCCTCCGGTATAATACTACCTACACCCCCTCCCCTCGTCAGTTCATTACGTTCTTCAACGGACGATGAGCAAACGGCCCGAGGCGCCGTCGGCGGGCGCAGCAGCAAAAGTAAAAAAAGGCAATCGTCATGGTCGAGCGAGTTTTTTTAATGACATACTAAACACCCATTATTACGATCCTAAGAGTTCCGGTAGCCTGGGGGGTGCGAGACGGCTTCATAAGCGAGCCTCACTCGTCGACCAAAGAATCACGCTCGCTTTTGTTAAACGATGGCTACAATCTCAGGACACGTATACATTATTTAAGCCAGTGACCAGGTCATTTGAACGAAACCGGATCAGAGTGAAGAACGAAAGAGACACAATTTCGGCCGATTTAGCTGACGTGTCCAACCTCGCGGCGCATAATGACAACTATAATTTTTTATTGGTCGTAGTTAATGCCTTCTCGAAGTACTTGTGGGTTCGTCCAATTAAAAGAAAAGATGCAATTTCAGTTTCAACAGCATTACGTGATATTTTGCTCGATCCACGTGCCTCGAACGTGGAGTTTTTTACCAGTGATTCCGGGAGTGAGTTCCAAAACAGAGCCGTAGGACAGCTGCTACGTCAGCACAACATCAAACAGTATACTACACGCAACGAAGAAATTAAATCGAGTATCAGCGAAAGAGTGATACTCACGCTCCGTGGTCGAATTTCACGTTATTTACATAAAAACAATACGATGAGATTTATCGACGTACTTCAAGACATTGTTGAATCCTACAACAATAGTTATCATCGCAGCATTAAAATGAAGCCCACTCAGGTTAACGAATCTAATACCGGTGAAGTTTTCGTTAATCTTTACGGAGGTGGAGGGTTCCGAACCGGCGATCCGGTGAGACTGGCTTTGAAAACGCACATTTTCACACGTGGCTACCATCCAAGATGGACTCAAGAAGTTGGCTACGTCAGTGGTAAAAATCTCAAACATCCCATTACGACCTATACCGTTAAAGACTGGCACGGCGAACCGATTATCGGTACTTTTTACAAGCAAGAATTACAAAAAGTAGCCGAGCCTACATCTTATAAAATTGAAACTGTGCTGAGAACACGCAGGAAACGAGGAGGTGGGACCGAGTATTTGGTTAAATGGGAGGGTTATCCAAAGTCCTTTAACACTTGGGTTTCAGACCTAGAACAGTTAAGATGAGTGAGGATATATTTTTAACCCTCCCTAGTAATTCTTCTATGGATATTTTTCCGTATAATACGCTTCAAAAATACATCACTCGGTTCTCAGCACCTTTAAATCTGTCCCGTGACTACAAAGTGGCTTTGTGCGAAATTTCGTTTCCAAATAACATAAATCAAGATTCTGCAATTATTTTAAAAAGTGCTGACGAGGAAGCACGGCTCTTGGAGTACAGCTTTACAGAGAGGAAGGAAAGATTGTTGGAGGGAGGTCATTTGAGTCCAATCGAAAGCACCACAATTTTACCTTCAACTAAGGGCACGAAACGATACTCTAGTTACAATGAATTAATGAACCGTATCAATCTCGACATTCAAGACTTAAAAAAACAATTGCCCGACGGCGATCATATGAAGACTTCCGAGGACCCGCGCATCTTGTACGACGAAAGTACACACACGTTTAATATTCGTAATTACGAAGGCGAAGAAACGTACGTCAGGCTTTATTTGGGTCCTAAATTAGCTTCTCGTTTTGGCTTCCCAAAATTTGAAATGCTTCCAGATGTTGTGGAGCACTCCGTTGAAACTTTGGTGCCAGTCATGGAAACGACTAATACTCCCGTGGACAGTATATATGTGTACACAGATCTAATCCAAGCTAATCACGTTGGTGACTACAAAGTTCCCTTATTGAGAATCGTACCGGTTCGTGGTCAACCGGGGGAAGTTTGCAACATTGAGTTTAATAGGTTGTACTATTTTCCTATTCAAAAAGAAAGTTTTCAATTTATTGAAATTTTGTTAACTGATGATTCTGGGAGACCTATAGAATTCGGTGATTATGGGAGGACGGTGGTTGTCTTGCATCTTCGTAAAAAAAAGCCTTTCGTAGACTATAGGTAAGCTCGCGCTCCCCCCCTCCCCCGCACACATCGATCGTACATCATGAGAGGCACGTGTCCTTACACGCAGTACTACCTAGACCAGGCGGGTGGGGGTATACCCGTGTACTACGGTCGTCACGAAGCCCAAACCGGAAACGGATTGGGGTCAATTTTATCTAGCTTAGGAAGAATGGCTATGCCATTTTTAAAGGGGATAGGCAGCTTCCTCGGACGAACGGCTCTCTCTACTGGCGTCGGTATAGGCTCCGACGTGCTGGGAGGCAAGACGTGGAAAGATGCTTCGCGTGACAGGTTTACGGAAGCTGGACGTGACGTCATGAGCGAAGTTGGAAGAAGATTGCAACAACGAGGGAGTGGTCGTAAGCGTAAAAGAAAAGCTTCAAAAACTAAACCTAAGTGTTGTAAAAAACGAAAAAAGAAAGGGTCGAAGCCTAAAACCATTCTAGATTAAGCCAACCTATATAACTACCTGTATTTCCCCCTTCGGTGTCATTTTACGTCAGGAGGGTCAGTATGGCGTACCTTCACCCAAATTCGTGCGAATGTCTGCTGAATAATTTAGATTTGTTCAGCGTCAGCCCCGTTCAGTTATCGATTCAAAAAACTAAAATGGTAGAGTATAGACCCGTCGCTACGATAGGAGCTAATCAAGTAATCGATTTTTTGGTTCCGGGATCCGACGATTACATCGATATATCACAAACGTTAATTTACATGCGTGTTAAAGTTGTAAAATCGAGCGATGGTTCGGCCTATACGGCGGACGAAAGTAAACTGATGGGACCCGTCGATTTGTTGTTGCACGAACTTTTTTCTCAAGTTGACATCAGTCTGAACGGTAAACTGGCTACTGGTACCAACGACCATTACGGATACAAAGCATTCATGAAGACTATTTTGAGTTATGGTAGTGAAGCAAAAAAGACGCAGTTGGAATCCTCACTTTTTGCACCCTATGCTACGCGACAGAACAGAACGGCGAGTGGGGCTGAGTTAGATCTGATAGGACGAGTCAGTCACGATTTAGTGAACCAGTCACGACTTCTGCTAGATAATACAGAACTGAAATTCAGATTCGTGCCTCAACGAGCAGAATTCTGCATGTATTTAAACGCCGCAGGTATAACCGCCGCCCTCTCACCCGTCATTGTTCCGTTAGATGCGGCTCTCTATATTCGCAAGGTTACCCCTTCCCCCTCTATTCTACTAGCTCACGCCAGAACGCTCAGTACAGTTTCCTCGGCAAAATATCCTTACAGAAAAACTGATTTTAAGAGTCACACTTTGTTACGAGGTACACGCAGCGCGACGATCGACAATATTTTCAACGGTGACGTTCCTAGTCGAGTTACTATAGGATTAGTTAAACACGCAGCCTTCAATGGGGTTTATTCAAACGACCCCTTTTTCTTCGAACACTTTGGTTTGACTTCGTTAGCTCTGTCGGTCGACGGGGTGATGCACAACTCGAAACCTCTAACTTGTGATTTTGACAATAATAAATATGTGCAAGCTTACATGTCGCTGTACGAAGGACTAGGAATACAGTACCACAATACTGGCGTGGACATATCTTACGCCGATTACAAGTCGACTGGTAAGACATTGCTTTGCTTCGATTTGACGGCCGACGGAAACTCGAACGATCCTACTCACGTGTCTTTAGTTAACAATGGCATTGTGCGTGTCGACTTGAAATTTTCTACTGACTTGGCTCAAAACGTCACGGTTGTGTTTTTGGGTGAAAAAGAAGCTTTGTTGGAAATTGACGAAAAACGAAACGTACTCTCTACAGAATGAATACGAAACAAATAGACGATATATTGCGTCCGATGTGTAGTGATTTTCAAGGTGTGTTCCCTTCTAATCATATTCCAGAAGGGAGCGGTTGGTCCGTTATTAATCTCGACAAATGTGACAAGCCTGGCAGTCATTGGGTGGTTTTGGGTGACTGCGAGTACTTTGATAGTTTTGGATTGTTACCTCTTACAAGTACTTTGCTCGAACATTTAAAGAAAAGGTGTGATGGAAATAGGTGGTGGTACAATACTGTAAAGCTTCAAGATTTTAACACGAAAACTTGTGGTCATTTTTGTATTTATTATATTTTAAAACGTTGCGAAGGGGCTTCCCCTCTTCAAATTATTGATTTTTTAAGTGTTAAACCTGATGTAGAACGGTTTGTTTACGAATATGTTAATAAGCTCGTAGTGTAATTGTTTATTTTTATGTTAAATAAATTTGTGTAATTTTTATTTATTGTGTATTTTTCTTCTTCCTCAGGCATAGAGATGTTCACGTGTGGACAATGCGGACGGACGTACGGGACGAGGGCGCTCCTGGCACGGCACACGAGGGCCTTCCACGACCGAAATCACGTTTGTGACGTGTGTCGTAGGTCCTTCGCAAACGACATCAACCTGCGACGGCACGCCAGAGCACACCTCGTCACGTGCCCCGTCTGCCGGCATAGATTCCCGACGCACGATGCTTTCCTGCATCACAGCATCGAGGCTCACACCATCCGACCACCAGAGCCACCAGTGTTCAAGGAAGAGGCGTCGGCGTTTAAGTCGTACTTCAAAAGGTTTACGTATACGTTGTCCAGCGATACGCGTGACGTCCGTGACTATTTGGAGAACGTGAGACGTAACCTTTTGACTCTGTTCTCCTCTCTACTCGAACAGATGGGGCAATTTAAATTTCTACTCTGTATCAGCGTTGTTTTGGAGAAAATACGTTTCGATGGAGAAACTGAACGTATGCCCATCTATTTGTGCAGTGGCGCGCATCAACTGTTGTGTTCAGATTTTATTGATACTGAATTACTTGGTGCCATTGGTAAACTTCTTGATCAATTGGACACTTTTCAGCAACATGGTTCGGGTTGGGTGGTTTTTAGGATCGATGGTTGTGACGTTCATGTGGGAAGGTATGTACCTTTAAGCGGCGGGTGTGGAAATGTAGTACTTGACAAATTTTTGCGAGATAAGCATGCTGTAGTGAACGTTTTGTGTGATGACAATAAGTGCTTCGTGTACAGTGTCCTGGCTGGGTTGTATCCTGCGAATGATAACATCAATAGAGTGAGCCATTATCGAAAATATGACAAATGGTTGGATTTTAGCGGGCTTTCCTTTCCTACACCTATAAGTGAGATTGCAAAATTTGAATCACGGAATAACTTGTGCATTTTATTGTATGGGTACGAAGACAAAAATGTCTTTCCAATTTATTTGAGTAAACGAACCAATTGTCGGGAAGTTAAACTATTGTTGGTTAAGGGTAATCATTACTGTTGGATTAAAAATTTCAATAGGTTGGTGCATACAAACGATAAGAAATATGTATGTCACTATTGTTTCTCGTACTTCCGTTCCGACGCTGCTTTGGTTGATCACCTTAGTTTATGCAGGACGTTTGAACCTCAACAAATCAAAATGCCTACTGAGAAACCGTACATGAAGTTTACGAGGTACGACAAACAATTACCGGTGCCGTACGTGATGTATCTAGATTTTGAATCGATACTTACTAAAATCAGTACTTGTAAGCCGGATTCTTCATCCTCTTTTACTCACAAAACGAGTTTGCACCAACCTTGTGGTTATTCTTACGTTGTGGTTGCGCACGATGGCAGCGTTTACGCTCATAGGGTATTTCGAGGTGAAAATTGCATGGAAGACTTTTTTACTCATTTAGAAGTGGTTTATGACGAAATTGAAGAGATTAAAGGTCGAATGCTTCCTTTGGTACCTGATTATGCTTGGTTGTTAGATTATGCTAACGCGACTCATTGTCATATTTGTGGTAATTTGTTCGCCGTTGGTGACATCAGAGTACGCGACCACTGTCATTTGAGCGGTAAGTATAGGGGAGCAGCTCACAATGCGTGTAATTTACAGTACAGGTTTAAGAGCTTTTTACCCATATTCTGTCATAATTTGCGTTCATACGACGCGCACCTCGTAGTGAGAAGTTTGTCTTATTTTAAAAATAAGAACATTTCTGTCATTCCACAAAATACTGAAAGGTTTACCTCGATACAAGTTGGAAATTACAGGTTTTTAGACAGTTTTCAATCTTGTCCGCTTCTTTGAGTACTTTGGTTGGAAACTTAACCGATTTTCCTATAATGAGGAAAATTTTTCCAGAAACTCACGCTTTGTTGACCAGGAAGGGTGTATACCCTTACACCTATTGTGACTCATTTTCGAAATTTAATGAGACTCAATTGCCGCCCAAAGAAGCTTTTTATTCAGATTTGACTAATACTCATATTAGCGACGACGAGTATTCGTACGCTGGTACAGTTTGGAGAGAAACAAATTGTAAGACTTTAGGTCAGTATCACGACATGTACGTTTTGGCTGATTCGACACTTTTGGCCGATGTGTTCGAACAATTTAGAGCTCTTAGTCTGAAACAATACAATTTAGACCCACCTTGTCATTTTTTCACCCTACCTGGTCTGAGTTCGGAAGCTGCGCTTAGAATGACGGGTGAGAGGTTAGAATTGTTGCAAGACGTAACAATGTACAATTACTTCACTGCGGCCATACGAGGTGGTGTTAGCATAATATCTAAACGGTGCGCTCGTGCCAATAATCCTTTGGTGTCAAGTTACGATCCTGATGTTGAACGAAGTTACCTCATGTACATTGATGCCAATAATTTGTACGGCTTTTGTTTGAGCATGTCATTACCTTATTCGGGTTTTGTATGGTTAACGGAACGAGAGCTCGCTTCGCTCGATTTGAATTCTTTGCCTCCTTGTATAGTTAAAGTTGACATTCAGTATCCTGACAATTTACACGATTCACATAGTGACTATCCTTTGGCTCCCGAGCATGTGGTGATAACTGAAGATATGTTGTCCCCCTTTAACAGAGAACAGGCTGCTAAACAAGGCCCTTACGTTCAGGGTCGAAAATTAGTTCCTCATTTGAATGAACGTAAGGAGTACATTTGTTATTACAAGAATTTGATGTATTACGTTACGAAAGGGCTTAAAGTCACGAAAATTCATTCTGGCATTAAATTTACCGAGAAGGCTTGGTTGGCCCCTTACATCTCTTTTAACAGCATGAAACGAAAAGAGGCAAAGAGTGAATTTTAGAGATCTTTTTACAAGCTGGCAAATAATTCGATTTTTGGGAAAGCCATTCAAAATGTAAGGCGGTACATGAATGTGAAAGTGAGTACTAACATGAAAAAGTCTCTCAAATTGATGAGCAAGCCTACGGTCGAGTATTTCGATATTTTGGACGATAACTTGATGCTTTTCAAAATGCGTAAACAGACTGTTACTTTGGACAAACCTGTTTTTCTTGGCTGTACTGTTTTGGAATTAAGTAAATTGGTAATGTATTCTCATCACTATGACTACATGTTAGACAAATACGGTAAGAATTGTAGATTGTTGGGAAGCGACACTGATAGTTTTTTTTACGAAATCAAAACTGACGATGTGTACGCTGACATGGCTCAATCTTTACATCTTTTTGATACTAGCTCCTATCCAACGAGCCATCCCTTGTATTGTACCGATAACAAGGCTAAACCTGGAGTTTTCAAGGATGAGTGCAATTCAACGCCTATAGAGTCATTTATTGGTTTGAAGAGTAAATTGTATTGTTACACTTGTAATAATAATGTCAAGAAAGTGGGTAAGGGGGTTCAGCGGTCTGTCTTGCAGGGTACTGTTACGTTCGAACATTACAATAGGTGTTTGCGTGATCACGAGTATTTCAGTTTTGAGCAGTCTAGTATCAGGTCCTATCTCCACGAAGTTTACAGCATTGTTCAAAATAAATTGGCTTTATCTGTAACCGATACGAAAAGGTTCGTTGATTATACAGGCTTGGATTCTGTTGCGTATGATCATTACGCGTTACGAGACAAGCAATAAATATTTTTTATTTTTCTGGAACGTGACAATGATGACTACTTTAGTACGAAAACCTTTTTCGTCATGTTCTGAATTTAAAAATATTTGTTGTTTATGACATCCTTGATTGTTTTAATGCTTTTTGTATGTCTGTTGTTTTTTACTATAAACGGTGAAGGATTTTACATTTTTGATTGGTTTTTGGCTTTTCATGGTTATGGGTTTTGTATTTTGTTGGTTGTAGTTTTGGTTCATAGAAATATTAAAGGTTCTTGTTGTATATAAAGGCTTGCCTCTTGCGTCTTCCTTTCATTCAGTTGCTAGCGTTCGTTTGTTATGGATTTACACGATGATGAAGTAGTTGACGATGGGGACTTGACTAAGGTTGAACAGGCTATTAAAATACAGGTTTTATATTTCGCATCAAATAACACGTATAAAATCACGTAAGGATGTACTGGGCTGGACTAAAAAAACGAGAGCTTATTTTTAATGACAATGTTGTTACTGGGAGCGATATTGTTGAATTGATGGTACATTTCTGCCCGGGAAACAAAAGGAAACCTAAACCAATAGGATTTGATGAGTTACTGTTGGCGCTGTGTAAAATAGACCCTCCTTATTTTACTCATCGAACTATATGAACTGGTGTTGTTCAGGGCTCAATTCATTTGTTGTACCATTTTCGTCATGGACGGTTACCGCCTGTTACTCGATGCTGCGAGACATCCTTGGTTTTTTAAGACATTCTTATTGCTGTTTTTACTGTTTAATTCAGTAATGTTGACTTTAGACTTTCTTCGTATTTCCCAACAGACAACTGAAGAACACCAATTTGTGTCGTCCATTTGTTCCATTGCAGATGTTGTGAAATGTAAAACTGAAAGTTTTATTGCATCTAATTTTCTTTTGTTTTCTTCGTGCGCTAGTACTAGTGTGTTTGCTTACATAGAACGAAATGGTACAATCATTCCTTTTTCCCATGATGAATTTGAAAACATGTACGTACATGTCAAGTCAATACTTGCATTGTAGTTTGTTCATATGACCTGAATAAAGGTTTGGTGTGGCTTGAATGGTTTCTGAGTCTATTTCTTTTCCGATTTGTCTAATACCTACAAAGATCTCAGTGACTTCTAGTACTTTCTTAGGTTTTCAATATATGAGAGGGGTATAGAGGGGTAAATAGGGGTAAGAAGGGTAAATCATGTTGGGTGGGTAAAACACTTCATTGTGACGTCATTTCCGGGTGAAAAATGCATTTTTTTGACGTCATTTCCGGTTTTTGACGTCATTTCCGGTTTGTGACGTCAGAGATCCAATATGGAGGATCCAAGATGGTGGCATTTCCGGTGTGTTACTACGTACACCTTCTTAGGCCGGAAATGACGTTAAAAAACCGGAAATTTACGTCAAAAACCGGAAGTGACGTCATAAACCGGAAGTGACGTCATAATCCAAGATGGCGGCGGTGGTCACGTGTCCGGAAGTGATGGTACTACGTACTTTTATCTTACTACTGCACTGAAAATACATGTTTCTTAAATATAATAACGTCTCATATGAAGAAAGAATTTACTGAAATTACTTTACATAAAATCGATTGTCGAATGATAAACAATAATTGTTCGTGCAAAAAGTTAGAAACAGTGGTTGAATATGCATACCTTGGTATGATAATCGACGAAAACTAGAAATTTTTAAAACATATTGATAACCTAGTACTAAGAATTAGAAAAATAATACCAATGTTGTATAAAATTAAAGACTTCCTAAATAATGCTTCAAAAAGAATTCTGTTTGAAAGTTGGATAAATTCAATAATTAGATACAGCCGTAGCATCTACGGATTTACTACTGGCGGATATATTGATAAATTACAGAAAATACAAAACAAAGCAAGTAAAGTACTCTTTCGGAAAAAAATCGGACAAAATATGACAATGCTTTTTAAAGAATATAAATTAATGACAGTTAAACCAATGGTTTATAATTGTATTATACAAAGAAATTACTTTAAATATGAATTTAAGGAACCAGTTTTGAGAAATAGAAGAGAATTGGCAGAATGGCTTAAAGTACTTCAGTGGAGAAACTCGTATGGTAAAAGAGGATTGGGATATGTTGTACCAACTGTTTTTAATACCATACCATTAAAACTAAGAAATATTAAACATACATCAGGTATGAAAAAAAATAAAAAAAGTGGATTTTATCAATGTAGCCAAATGTTAACTGATTATATTGTCTTTTAGGGTTTTGACTAAAGTTGTTCTAATTTTAATTTTACTTCTAATTTTAATTTTTTAATTTTTGTTTTTGTTACTGATTAATATTATATGTGCTAAAACGATACATTGTAAATGGTCCTATATACAAATGTGCATATTAATTTGTGTTAATATTGATTTTTTAATTCAGCACATAGAAACTCAGCCGAGTTTCGTGCTTTCTTTCTGTTAATAAACATTATTATTATTATTATTATTATTATTATTATTAATTGAGTCTCCGACACGTGTTGAATTAACAAAAAGAAAGAAGAATGATGATTATTACTACATACAAAATTCATGTATTGATCACATTTTATTTAAAAGTCTGCAAATACTGGGAATGGTGCAATGGTTGAAATAAAAATCGCGGATCACTATTTCACTGCATGCAGAGTAAATAAAAAAAATCACAAACACTGCAAATAAGAAAATACATCAAAAAGAAAAAAGTAACTTAAAGGATGTAGATTTTAATCAACAAATACATTACAACGATCAAAAAATAAACGATGAGTTAAATAAAATTGACTGGAATATATTGAATACATGTAAAACTGGAAACCAAGTATACCAAGAACTTGTTGATACAATCAATTTAATTTATTCAAAGAATATAAAAGCAAGAAAAAGTAAAACAAAACTTAGTAAAAGTAATGGAAGGAAAAAATGGATCACAACTGAAACAATTGGATTGATTAAAAAGAAAAAGAAACTTTGGAGAATGCTAAAGTAAGTAATACTGTAAACAAAGAAGAATCTGACAAATACAAAAGATTGAAAAAAATAGTTAAAAAAAAATAATTGAGGATAAGCAAAACTATAATAAAAACGTTTTGGAAAATAAGAAAAAGGAAAATAAAACAATGTGGGAGACTGTTAAGCAACTTACAGGTGAATATCACACAAAACCAAACATTGACCAACAATTAAAAAAAGCCTTTAAAGGAGAAGAAACTGAAGTTACCTGTAAGAAGTTCAATCTAAACTTTGGTCAGCAAGTACCAAAACTTAAAGAAACTAGTAAAAATAGAACACAGCATTTCTTAGAAGGAAAACTGTATAGTAAAAAATACCTTGATAAAAAAAAAGGAAATAAAAAAAATCAATATACAATGTTTATTGACTATGCGACAGACACAGAAATAAAACAAATAATAAAAGAACTAAAAAAGACAAATTCAACTGAATTTGAAACATTAAAACAGTGCATATTAAAGAAAGTCATGAAAATTTTGCAGTTGCAATACGGTTGTTAATTAACAAAATGATAAACGAAGAAAAATGGCCAGAACAATTAAAAATCCAAATTTTACGCCCTATTTATAAAAAAGGAATACATACTGATTATAATAATTATCGACCAATCTCTTTTCTATCTGTTATTGATAAAATTGTTGAGAAATTGTTTGGAAATAAAATAAGAAATTTTTGTGAAAAATTTAAATTATTGTCAATACATCAATATGGATATACTCAACGCAAAGGAACTAACGACTTACTAACTGAATTAAATGAAAAAATTACACAAGCGTTAAACAATGGAAAGTATGTCGGAGCAATATTAACTGATCTTCAAAATGCATTTGATTCTTTCGATATAAATATTTTAATTTCAAAATGTAACCAAATTGGAATTAGAGGGAAAATGCTACATATTTTAAAAAGCTACTTAACAAATCGAATCAACTGTAAAAATAAATGATGCTTTCAGTGAACTAAATAAAATAAAATATGGAGTTCCACAGGGCTCTGTATTAGGACCTTTGTTATTTTTAATATATACAAATGATATCCACGAGCTAATTGAAAATACATTTTTTATCTGTTTGCAGATGATATGATTCAATTATCCATAAACAATATTGAAGAAGATATGAAATATAATTTACAGAAGGATTTTGATATAATAAACTGCTGGTTCAATGAAAACGAATTATACATTAGTGAGGACAAAACAATAACAATGATAATTACTGTACCCAAAATGAAACTTAAATCAAAATTTGAGATTTTCGTACATGGCGAAAACTGTAAATATGTTAACACCGGAAATAGAACTGATTATAAATATTGCAATAAAACGTGTAGAACACTGGTAATAAAAGAAGAGACAAAATATTTCGGAATTACAATTGATAATCACTGGAATTTCAAAAAACATGTTAAAAACACCATAACAAAGTTAAGGCTAGTTTTAGCCAAACTGTATCAAATAAACAACATACTTGATTTTAAAAATAAAAAAATTTTGTATGATGCCTGGATTGATAGCAAACTAAGATATGCAATTGAAACCTACGGTTTCGCAACCGGTTACATAATTGATAAACTACAAAAAATTCAAAATAAGATTGTCAAAGTTTTATTTGGAAACAAACAGAAAAGAACTGAAGAAATCTTTAAAGAAATGGAAATCTTACAAATAATAAAATTAAGAGACCTAATAATTATTAAAAATAACTACTTTGAAAATACTCACAAAAACATAAACCAACATACAAAACAGGGATTAAGAGAATACAAAAATAGATTTATTTTACCTCGTTTTTTCAACACATACGGCACTAGAAATAAAAAGTATTATGTACCAACTATATTTAACAAATTACCTGATAAACTATTAACATTTAACAACAAATGTTAACTTTTAACAGAACTAAAGAAATACTTAATACAAATGGCATAGCAAAGAAGTTATAAGAGATGTGCAATGAAAATTAACCTAAATAATGGGAACCCTGAGAACTAACGATTATATAAGTTTTCCTTTTGTTTTTCTCTATGTGTAATATGCATGTTTATTTTTTGTGTTATTTATTGTTATTTATTGACGGTTGTATGTATTTTCTGCTCACACAAACTTCTTGTAAGTTTCGAGCATTGTTTCGCGAATAAATTATTATTATTATTATTATTATAATTTATACTTAATAATTTATACTTAATAATTTATACTTAATAAT
>JAHWFP010113650.1:0-17004 GCA_023313725.1 Lithobius niger
CTGTAGTAAAAACAGTCGACAATTTGCCAGTTTTCAGCATTGAAACGTGGACTTTTGGGTTGGGCGTTGGTTGTGCTTTTTATCATTAACGACTTTGGTAAAATCATACTGTTAATAACAACAAAAATTTGCATTTACTTGCCCTCCGTGATCAGTCACGCTCCGTTGTACCACTAGGCTATGAACAATTGTGAAACCTACAACGTGTAGGCTTCATAATGTGTAGGCTACAAGCTTAAGAAGCCTATCTTACTAATAGTTTTCCAATCTATGACACCCTTCTTTAAAATTGTCAAATTAAAAAAAATATTTGAATAAGGTTTTTTATTTTTACTGCTGAGGTTTCCTCGAAAAAAATTTTCTAAGAAATTTCTATTTTTACTTGTTACAATTGCATTGTCACAGCACATTTCTGTCGAAAGCAGAAAAGCGGTAAGTTACATTACAGAACAGAACAGTGCAGAACTCACTGCGAATATTTCCAAGGGTAAGTCACTTGCATATGCCTGAATCACAAATTCTGTACACTTAATAGTAGTGTAATGCACAAATTACTTGTGGTATGTTTAAAAAAAGTGTTTCAACTTAATTAGTAGACATTGTTTTATTTTTAGGTAAATAAAATTGTTTCTCGTCCATAAAATCAACAGTGGGGTATGAATCGTAATTGAGTTAGTTCCCTCAAGACTTGGCTAGCCTGCATGATTTTAGCAAAGTCAACAAAATAAGTCGTTTGAATTGACACTCCTAATTCCTCGATCCGTCCGGTACTCGCAAATTTTTGGTTGCTTTGAAGGGGATGTCAAGTTTCTTCCTGTAAACTTCTTCAGGCGCCTTTAGATTGTGTTTTTCTTCGGCATACCTCATTGTCGTTCTGCTTGCCAAGATTTGAGTTTTGGACGACAAGATTCAAAATATTGACAGGCAGAACAACAATGATGTATGACGAAGAAAAACATGATCTAAAGACGCCTGAAGAAAGTTGCAGGAAGCCTCTTCAAAGCAACCTAAATTTTGCGAGTACCTAATGGTATTTAGCGTTTGAGATTGTGCGGAAAAACATAGAACAATCTCTCGAATTTGCTAAAAACTCTCAAAGTAAAAATCAGCAATTTAACATTTTTATTCCTGTCTAGGCTGTTGAAAGTCAATGTCCTATAGCCCAATGCTGAAGAAACTCGTAATTTTCTGTTTTGTTGATTACTGCTTGCGTGTGTCAGTTTATTATGTCGACTAGCTGTTTGTATTTGCGTTGCTTAATCATGAGCCTAATTGCCATTCAGTCGAAAGAAAAGTATCGCTCCTCTAAAACCCTGTAGGTATTCCTGATTCCGCTTTCCCTAATTGGCCAGTGAAAGCATTAGTAGTCAGTAGTCATCTGCGGGTACATTTTATTGATGTTGCGGTGTTATTTTTGAAGGTTTCCCAGTCGAACGTAAACACACTGAGTCAATTGAAAACTTTTACGCTTTTACGTCACAGATGACGAAATGTGCCGCTTTACCAAAAGCATATTGATGGCAAAGCTGAGAAGTATGCCATGAGCAGTGATAGCGAAGACCCAGATGCTACAGATAAGGTACACACTAGTTAGTAATTAAGTGTTGGAAATTCAATATTTTGCATCACAGATTATTTGTACACAAGTTTACAATATTTAACAACTGGCCAACAGTTAGGTAAAAAAAAAAAAGCTCCCTACTCCCAGTGAAAAATAGCTGTTAGGCTTTTAGTTATGTCATGGCCTCTGACAATCAAGCCGTACCTCCCATAATTACTGACCTGGACCATAATACATTCTGTTTTCGACGAAATTAAGACACAATTATTTTGAGCCACGGACAAATTTGCACCCTTGTTGCCTACGCCAGATTGGGAAAAACTTAACTAAAAAAAACATTCACGATCCCCCAAAAAACTTATGCTCTTGACTTACTGGGAGAAATGTACCAATTCTGATGCCGGTTATGAGAACGGTTTCACAATTCATGTATAGCAGCACTATGTTGATGATACTGGTTCAAAGTTTTTTCGATAACTTACTAAAATTGTTTGTTCACTTTAAAAACAGAAATTTTGGTAAAATTACTTTGGCTGACACTCATGGCAAATATTCAAAGTTCAATGCAGCACCAAAAAGAACAGTTGCCTTCTCAAAACCTGTGAGTTTCCGGCAACACACTAGCCTACTGGTTGTCTCCTTCAAGCTCTCAGGAGACTTGCGTTCACTCTCACCAATCCAACAACTCCTCTGCACCACCGATCTTTTCTGCAGTCATCCGCTAAATTCAAATTTCCGTCTACACCACGGTTGATCTTGTGACACCAATGAAGGGGGGGGGGGGGGGGGAATTGAGGCTTAATGGTGCGTTGACAGCTTGGTCATAGCGCCAACCTCAGTAACAGTGCAGTGGTCCGGGTTGCCACTGCACCACACATTACAGAGATATTATTCAAACCCCCAATCTAAATCTTGTTATACATCTGTACCTCCTGCAAAAATTGAAAGACACCGGACAGGAGGCCAGACTTATCGCCCAATTGATGCGCAATGTTATGCGGAAGATGGAAATGACGACGAACATAATCAAGATGGCGACAATCAACAAGGAAGTGCCGGACCGTAAGTGGCCGCCGACACCAATAACATTCAGGAGGGTCAACCCCCCACAAAAGGAAACAGTAAGTCGAGTGTGACCAATGCGCAAAAGGACCAACACCACCTCCTCACGGCGACACTCCTCAACAGTGCCTTTAATAGCTCGTAAGTTATTACCGTCCTGTCTGTCCCACAAGGCTTGCCAAAAAGCGTGTAACCTGAGACGCATAGTTGGAATGGCATCTGAGGGAACAAGGCTGAGATCCCTTCCGAGAGGGCCAGAAAGGGCTCATTTCCACCTATCCCAACATGGCCCGCGATCCAGCAGAAAAGCACGGTTTTTCGCTGGCCAGGCAAGCGGGAAAGCAACGCTTGGACAAGTTGTGTCAAGCGCTGGCCAGGCAAGCGGGAAAGCAACGCTTGGACACGTTGTGTCAAGAGGTTCCGAGGATTGTAATTCGCCAAGGACTCCAGGGCACTCATGGAATCGCTAAGATAATGAAATGCGTGACCTGAAGGTCAAGGATCCATTCCACCGCCAAACCGAGAGCCAAAAGCTCTGCAGAAAACGTAGAGTAGCCTGATGGAAGGCGATGGGCAACCGTCACTCCCTTACAAACACAAGCACAAGCCACGCCAACGTCTGACTTCGACCCATCACTAAACAGCCACTGAGAACACAGCCGCCGGAACTCCTGTAAGTACCTTGCTGGTAGAGTGGAACCCTTCGGGAGGGACGCCAGAGCCACATGAAAATGCCACATGGGGCAAGCCAAGGGGCCACTGGCATCCCCCCAAGCGTCAACACGCAGGGCATTTCAAAGGCCATTTCCTGACAAGACTGCTGAATCCTATCACGGAAATCACCCTTACCCACCCTGCGTCTACCGACCCGCAAGTCTGGCCCAAAATCCATGGACCAAGCAGGACTGGATTGCACAGCACGCAAACGCACAGCATACTGAATGGTAAACTGTCGCCGATGAATGGCTAAAGGTGGCTCCGAGGCCTCAGCATAGAGGCTGACTACTGGAGACGTCCGAAATGCCCTAGTCGCCAGACGCAGGCCACTGTGATGCACAGTGTCCAACATCTGGAGAGTGGAGTCACTAGCCGAACCGTACACCATGCACGCATAATCAAGTTTGCTGCATGGCAGTTGCGGTAAAGGCGCAACATGGCAGTGCGATCGGCACCCCATGAAGTGCCCGACAGTACCCGCAAGATGTTAAGTGCCCGCAAAGACTTGTCTTTAAGTTGGCGCAGGCGCAAGTGTGGAAGTCAAGATAACCTGGAATCGAACATCAGACCCAGGAAACGTGCCTGTGGGACAACAGGAATCTGTGCCTGCCCCAAGTACAGGTAAGGAACTGGGTGCAGTGTTCGTTGGCGCCAAAAGTAAACGCACACAGTCTTGTCCGGAAAAAACCGGAAACCATTACTGATCGCCCAGGTCTGAACCATCCCTGTGATTCCAACACCCAGACCAACCGCTCACTGACCATCCGTTCCATAAGTTTACAGACACAGCTAGTCAGAGCGATTGGACGATAACTGGAAGGAGCAGTAGGGTCTTTGCCCGGTTTCACAATCGGGATGACCACTGCTGTCCTCCACGCTGCCGGAGCAGAGCCTTCTGCCCACACACGGTTGAACATCTCCAGCAAGAACTGCTGGGAGGCAAGAGGCAGACGTTTCAACAGCTGATAGTGAACATCATCAGGCCCTGGGGCGGAGTCATGCGACTTGGACAAAGCTGAAACAAATTCCTGCCTGGTGAACGGTAAATTGTACTCCTCTAGCCCGTCAGAGCGAAATTCTAGAGAGTGAGCCTCTTCTCGACGCTTTATTCTGAGGAAACCAGAATCATAATGGTTATCACTCGATACCCACGCAGACGCAAGACAGTCGACGATATAAGACACAGAATAGATCACGGTATTTGCCACCGTCAGCTGTGAAACCGGGGACGGCACGCTCCTCCCCGAGATCTGGGGCACCTTCCGCCACACCTGCTGAGAGGCGTGGAGCGCATGATCGACGAAACATAAGCTGCCCACGAAGCACGTCTAGCCTCACGGATGACGCACCTAGCATGGGCACGACAGCTCCTAAATGCTAGAAAGTTGTCAGGGCTGACCGTAAATGCACGCAACGCTCGCCGCGGCTGTGGGGGGGGGGGGATTGAGGCTTAATGGCGCGTCAACAACTTGGTCATTAGCGCCAACCTCAGTCACAGTGCAGTGGTCCGGGTTGCCACTGCACCACACATTACAGAGATGTTATTCAAACCCCTAATCTAAATCTTGTCATACATCTGTACCTCCTGCAAAAATTGAAAAACACCGGACAGGAGGACAGACTTATCGCCCCACTGACGCGCAATGTCATGCGGCTGTGTGGACGTACGCGGGATAGCAGTATGAGCAGCAGCAAGGACCACATCAGTGACATGAGTGGAAAGTTCATCCACATCAGAAAAGTCCTCAACCACACGCTGAAAGACAGCAGCCTCAGTAAAGGCTGACCACTCAGCACGTTTAAGCGCCCACCGGGCTGGCCTGGAAGCCACAAAACCCCCTTGTGTTGTGGACAACACAATGGGGAGGTGATCGCTCCCATGCAGATCGGCAGTGACAGCCCAAGTGAAGTGAACTGGGATGGCGAGCGAACAAAGGGCTAAGTCCACCGCTGACCAATTGCCTGTGGCCAGGTTACAATGAGTCATGGCTCCATCGTTCAGGATGCAGACGGACCCCCTCTGCATCCACTCGTCAAGATCCTCCCTTTAGTGTCAGTATGAGGTCCCCCTCACTGGACGTTGTGACTGTTAAAAGTCGCCCAGCAACAGGAAAGGGGCAGGGAGCTGGCGGACCAGGTCCTCCAGGTCACCAACCCTAAAGACCTCATCCGTGGTAAATAAACCGAACAGACTGTAATATCGAAGTGGAAAGTAACTCGAACTGCTACCGCCTGAAATCTAGTGTGCAGAGGTACACTAGCATGCGGGTGAGAGTGTTGAACCAGCACTGCAACACAACCATGTGCATGTGGCACAGGGTCTGCATCCAGACGGTAGACAGAGTAATCCCTAACAACCGGATAATCCGACGCCTTAAAGCAGGTTTCCTGTAGGCAGCAGCACAGAAGTCGCCAATGCGACAAAATCAGCCGCAGCTCTTCTGCATGGGTCCGATAACTTTGACAGTCCCACTGAACGATGGTATGCGCAGGCATTAGGGCGGGCTTAACCCCACATCATCCTCCTCTGGGCGATCCAAAAACATCTGAATCCTCACCCGAATCAAAAGATGGAATGAGGTTCAGAACGAAGTTGTCCTCGGAAGGAGGAAAAAGTTCCGGAGAATTAGAACAGGAAATCTCTTCCTGCTCCATGGGCAGAGTAATATCATGATGTTGATGGGACGCAATGGACCTTTCAGCAAGCTGGCCATTCAACGACCATTTCACCGACTCTCCCGGTGGCGACGTCCTCACGGATGGTGGAAAAAGTTCCGGAGAATTAGAACAGGAAATCTCTTCCTGCTCCATGGGCAGAGTAGTATCATGATGTTGAGGGGACGCAATGGACCCCTCAGCAAGTTGGCCGTTCACCGACCGTTTCACCGTCTCTCCCGGTGGCGACGTCCTCACGGGTGGGGCTATGAATATCGCCAACAACAACATGCATTGCTGACACAAGGACAACAGTGGTTTAGTTGAATTTTGTGGTTGACTGTGGAGAAGATTGGTAGTGCAGTGCAGTTGTTGAATTCAATTCGCCTGACAGCCTAAAGAAAGCTACTCAGTGTCTGGAGAGCAAACATTTATGAAGGGCAAATTGCCTATGTGTGTCAGAGTATGTAGCCCCTTTCGTGGCAGCTTTCACTGAAATATCCATAACTGAAAGCGTTAGAGATTATGACATGTGGTTGTGGCGATTTGCTCAGAAAAATCGTTATCTTCCTAGGTATCTTTTAACTGCTTATTACTAAGACACGAAATCACGCTCAAATTCAAATTAAACAAATCCTACCGATTTGCGAATTTTCGACAGGTTGTGACTAAAGATGGAAAAAATATATAGCCGTCCTGTCTTCATCAGGCCACCACAGGAAGCTTATTTATAAGATTTACATTATTTACATTGTCTGACGGTCAATGTAAATCTTGTAAATAAGCTTTGTGGTGGCTTTACGAAGACAGGAGGACTACATCTTTAAGTCAGACTGCCTGTTGAAAATTCACAAATCGGTAAAATATGTTTAATTTTAATTTGAATGTGATTTTGTGTCTTCGAATTTTTCGAACATTCAAAGTATCATGGTTCGATTTTTCAACTGCTGATTACTATTTAAAAGTTGTATATTTAATAATTATTGGAGTTTGAAGAAAACTACACGGCTGATAAAAAAAATTAGGGATTACATTTTTTTATATATGTACTAGACCAGTATCTGCAAGTTCGGTTTAAAACTGTTATGGTCGGTACCAGTGCAGACTTATCTTTAAAGGAAAGCAAGAGAAAAATGTGGCACCCTACCCTTAAAATCCCCCCTCTCCCCTTCCCAAATCGTTAAATGTTGGCCAGGATGAAGCCTACCGTAATTTTGTATTGCAACAAGGCGAGCAAATGCTTTGTGGCTACAAATTTAATGCAGTTTAGGAAATGAAAGCAACAGAAGACTGAATTTGAATTGTTCATTACAATAACATTTTTTGTCATCAACAGCAGACTGTATCCAAAAGCTCAAAAATGGCTACACCAGACGGGCTCTTACATGTTGTGCCGCCTGAACTGCCTACTGACTTCCAGGAGGAAGTTAATATACTGAAGGAAGAAAATGGTTCCCTACGGATGGAGGTAGAAGATCTTAAAAAGAAAAACTTCTTGTTGCAATCAGGTCAGCAATACTTTTTTTTTTTTGCGATGGTAATGGGCTATATTAGCAAAAATCTTTTCACAATATTAGACTTTTAACAATGCTAAACTTTTTGAAGTATATGTGAGTCAACGAATTGATTAGCAATGGAATTTTCATTAGATCTCGTAATGCTGGAACTTATAATTGATTATAAAGTGTAGTTACTTAACAGGTTAAGGTGCTTGGAAAACTTTCTTGTGTAATGGACCTCTGTAATACTGAATTTGCTTCTTATCATGTTTAATGGTGAAAACTGTTTCTTACTTGAATGTTATATAAAAAAAAATGTTTGTTTTCTCTGTTCCTTTTTGGTGAATTTTTTCAAGCTGTATAAAAAAGTAACTCGCCATCAGGAATTATTGTCTAAAATGAATTTTTCGTGCAAGGTCCATCAATTTTTCGTCCATTAATTGTGTAAGAAAATGGTAAATTTTTTTTTTTATACTTTGTGTGGACAAAGATACATGTACAGCAATTAAACCTTCACTAATTTTTGTGCATCAGTAATCCATGTATACAATATAAAAAAATTATTGTTCGTCAAAAATTGTTCAGTGCATACATTTTGATGGTCATTTTTTTTATTAATTGGCTCGAAAAAAGTCAGGCGAGGGCCTAGAAGACAACTATTTTTTTTCGCAGCCGTACGGGTGTCCAGGTGTGTTGCTACTTAATGTTTAAACATAGTTTTCAATAATCTAACTCTCGAGTTGGCGACTCGAGCGGCTAGTACGTAGGGGTAAAAATCAAGCCGCGAACTCCTGCATTTCCTTCGCCATTTGGCGACCGAAATTAGCGAAGATTGCTCAAAGGAATTTTCAGCTTCTTGCAACTACAACAAAATGTACCTCCAACTTGCTTATTTGCAAACTACAGACTCCACCAGTCTTGCTGATTTTCGACTATTGACTATAGGAATTTTTCAGTTTACTTCTCTCGTTAAATGTCAGCACACAGTTTGATTCAAATTTGCCTCACTTCGTAGCCCCCTGTATTCGGTGCGTAGCTCCTCCTCTCCAATCTTCACTTCGCGCTGAGCCTCTTCTCGGTGGTCCTCAAATATTCATTAATGGAACATGCTGATGCTCATAGAGTTTAACAGTGAGGGACTCTAGCCGTCTAAGGTGTATATCTCTTGCGATATTTGATTTTATAAGTGTCATTAGTTGGTTTCATTCGGTTTCATGCTGCATTTGACGTGCATATGGGCTGCAATGCCATTGTCTTCCACACTATTCCTCGCATTCCCCAGGAGTTGGCACAGCCTCGTCCGAACTCCCTCCCTCGTTTCACCAATATATTCTGCACTGCAGCCCTTGCACGGAACTCGGCCTATTGAAGGACCATCGAATCCGAACGTGATACACCTTATAGGAAGGGACTTGGAGAAGATTGGTGTAGAGGAGCAGTAACTTCGAATCCAAGCTGCGTGCTGACAAGTAACCACGTAAGCGAACTGAACTTAAAAATGTGTGATGAAGACAATAGTCAATAGTTGACAATTTGCAAGCTGTTGCATCAGCCGCTGGTGACATTTGCGTCATCGTTCTAGAAGTTTTGATATTGCTCATGTGTATGATTTCACCAGACAGACCACGGATATATTATCCAAACCTGTTTCACAACATTTCTTTCCCCATAGTGACTTGACTTAGTTCTTTTTAGACTCGGCCAATATAAAAATAAAGTAAGGATTTCGGTGTGCATGTAGTAAACAGTAATGCTTGCATAACTTCGATTAACACGTCTGATAAGTTACAAAAATGAAAGACTGTTGGGGTAACGAGTCAAAAATATGTCAATTAACTTGAGGACTGACAAGTAGGCTATGGTCATAAACTGACGTTGTGCTTCCCAGTGACTTTCCGAGTTTGACAGTGTTCGGATTTGGGCAGACTCTGTGTACTGATGAAAATACATCGGGATGGTTGTTGAGTTCTTGTGTGATTGGGGTCAAGTTTTTTCGTTCCTTGTCAGTGGGGTAATTGTGATTTATTGGGGCATCATGGTGATTTGGCGTATCCTCTGGACAAGTAATTTGTACGTCATTCGCTCCGACTGCCTATTCCTGAGCCGTAATTTTTGGAGTCTTGGTGTTGGGTCGGCATCCCTTGGGGGGGGAGGGGGGCTTAATGGCGCGTCGACAACTTGGTCATTAGCGCCAACCTCAGTCACAGTGCAGTGGTCCGGGTTGCCACTGCACCACACATTACAGAGATGTTATTCAAACCCCTAATCTAAATCTTGTCATACATCTGTACCTCCTGCAAAAATTGAAAAACACCGGACAGGAGGACAGACTTTTCGCCCAACTAACGCGCAATGTCATGCGGAAGATGGAAACGACGACGAACACCATCAAGATGGCGACAATCAACAAGGAAGTGTCGGACCGTAAGCGGCCATCGACACCAATAACATTCAGGAGGGACAACCCCCCGCAAAACGAAACAGTGAGTAATCGGGTGTGACCAATGCGCAAACGGGCCAACACAACTTCCTCACGGCGACACGCCGAGTGCCACTCCTCGACAGTGCCTTTAATGGCCCGTAATTTATTACCGTCCTGTCTGTCCCACAAGGTTTGCATGATTAATTACTGACCAGCCCCCCTCCCATTTGGAATATGGTTGGAAGGGAACACACCTAGAAAATCACTACACAATGGATGCAAGATATCGTCTATTTCTCTCGTAGTCATTCTGTGGAGAGTACGTTGCGCTTTTCGTCAATTTCCAACAAAGCTTCTTTTTCACGCAAAAACACAACGGTAACATTTTGAGCCAAGTCTTCAGAGAATTTCAAATCTACACGGACAATACCATTGTTAACTAAAGACACGTGAGTAGGGTCGTTCGAGTTAGAATCTGCAGTTAAATCGAAACAGAATAAGGTCCTCCCATTCGACTTGTAATCTGCGTAAGAAATAGCCACACCAGTATTGTGGTACTGTATTCCTAGTCCTTCGTACAGTGACATGTAAGCTTGCACGTATTTATTATTAGTGAAATCACAAGTCAGAGGTTTTGAATTGTGAGTTATACCGTCGACGGACAACGCCAATGAAGTTAAATTAAAATGCTCGAAGAAAAATGGGTCATTGGCATAAACACCATTAAAAGCTGCATGTTTGACTAATCCTATAGTTACTCGGCTGGGAACGTCACCGTTAAAAATATTGTCAATCGTTGCACTACGCATGCCTTGCAGCAAAGTGTGACTCTTAAAATCAGTTTTTCTGTAAGGATATTTAGCCGACGAAACTGTACTGAGCGTTCTGGTGTGAGCTACTAAGATGGAGGGGGATGGGGTCACCTTACGTACGTAGAGCGCAGCATCCAAGGGAACGATGATGGGTGTGAGAGCTGCAGTCACTCCATCAGCGTTTAAATATATACAGAATTCTGCACGTTGAGGCACGAACCGAAATTTAAGCTCAGTATTATTTAGTATAAGTCGCGACTGGTTCACCAAATCGTGGCTGACTCGACCAATGAGATCAATTTCAGCCCCTCGCGCAGCTCTAGCTTGACGAGTTGAATAGGGTGCGAAGAGCGAGGATTGCAACTGAGTTTTTTTCGGTTCATCACCATAACTTAAGATGGTTTTCATGAACGCCTTGTACCCGTAATGGTCGTTGGTACCAGTAGCCAATTTACCGTTCAAGCTGATGTCGACTTGAGAAAACATAGCGTGTAACAGTAAATCGACGGGTCCCATCAATAGACTTTCAGCAGCTGTATAAGCCGACCCATCGCCGGATTTGACAACTTTAACTTGCATGTAAATTAACGTGTTCGAGATATCGATGTAATCGTCGGAAGGTGGAACCAGGAAATCGATCACTTGATTAGCACCTATAGTTGCCACTGGTCAATACTCCACCATCTTAGTTTTCTGGACCGATAACTGAACTGGGCTGATACTGAACAAATCTAAATTGTTCAGCAGACACTCGCAAGAATTTGGGTGAAGGTATTTGGGTGATATTGACCCACCTGACGTAAAATGACACTGAAGGGGGAAGGGTAGGCAGTTATATAGGCAGGCTTAATCGAAGACGGTTTTAAGCTTTGACGCTTTCTTTCTTCGTTTTTTGCAACACTTAGTTTTAGTTTTAGATGCTTTTCTTTTCCTTTTACGACCACTGCCACGTTGTTGCAATCTTCTTCCAACTTCGCTTATGACATCGCGACCAGCTTCCGTAAATGCCACGCGAAGCATCCTTAAACGACTTGCCTCCCAACACGTCAGAGCCTATACCGACGCCAGTAGAGAGAGCCGTTTGTCCCAAAAAACTGCCTATCCCCTTCAAAAAGGGCATAGCCATTCTGCCCAAGATAGATAAAATTGAACCAAGGTCGTTCCCTGCCTGAGATCCGTGACGGCAGTAATATACGGGTATCCCTCCCCCCGCCTGCTCTTGATAGTACTAAGTGTAAGGACACGTTTCTCTCATGATGTACGAATGACGTATGCGAGGGAGGGGGGGAGCGCTAGCTTACTTATAGTCTACCAAAGACCGTCGTTTACGAAGATGCAACACCACAACGGACCTTCCATAATCGCCAAATTCTATAGGCCTACCCGCATCATCGGCCAGAAAAATTTCAATAAATTGAAATGATTCTTTTTGAATAGGAAAATAATACAATCTGTTAAATTCGAGGCTGCAAACTTCCCCCGGTTGACCGCGAACCGGCACGATCCTCAATAAAGGCACTTTGTAGTCACCCACGTGATTAGCTTGGATAAGGCCGGTATAGACGTAGATGCCGTCCACTGGAGTATTAGTAGTTTCCAATACGGGCACTAAAGTTTCAACGGAGTGCTACACGACATCTGGTAACATTTCAAATTTTTGAAAGCCGAAACGAGAAGCTAATTTAGGGCCTAAATAAAGCCTGACGTAACTGTCTTCACCTTCGTAATTACGTATATTAGAAGTGTGAGTGCTTTCGTCGTACAAGATGCGCGGGTCCTCGGAAGTTTTCATGTGGTCACAATCCGGCAATTCCTTCTTAAGGTCTTGAATGTCGAGATTAATACGATTCATCAACTCTTTGTAACTCGAGTACCGTTTAGTTCCTTTAGTAGAAGACAAAATAGCCGCACTCTCAATAGGAGTTAAATGGCCTCCTTCCAACAATCTCTCCTTCCTTTCGGTGAAGCCGTATTCCAATAACCTCGCTTCTTCGTCGGCGCTTTTTAAAACAATTGCCGAGACCTTATTTATATTGTTGGGGAACGAAATTTCGCATAATGCAACTTCGTAGTCACGGGACAGATTTAAGGGTGTTGACAATAGAGTGGTGTATTTTTGAACCGTATTATACGGAAATAGGTCCATGGAAGAGTTACTGGGTAGGGTTAAAAAAAAATATCCTCACTCATCTTAACTGCTCCAGGTCAGACACTAAAGTTCATGGAATTTGGATAACCTTGCCATTTAACCAAATACTCGGTCTCTCCACCCCTTTTTCTACGAGTCCTAAGCACAGTTTCAATCTTATAAGTTGTTGGCTCTTCGACTTTCTGCAATTCCTGCTTATAGAACGTCCCTAGAATCGGCTCACCCAGCCAGTCTTTAACCGTATACGTCTTAATGGGATGTTTGTCATTTTCCCCGCTCACGTAGACAATTTCTTGAGTCCATTTTGGACGATAGCCACGAGTGGAAATGTGCGTCTTCAAAGCCATTCTCACTGGATTGCCGGTTCGGAACCCCTCACCGTAAAGATTAACGTAAACCTGACCAGAATTAGCCTCGGTTACCTCGATCGGCTTCATTTTAATACTGCAATGGTAAGAGTTGTTATACGAATCAACATGTCTTGTAAGGCATCGATAAACCTCTGGGTATTGTTTTTGTGTAAATAACGCGAAATCCTCTCGCGTAGGGAATGAATTACGCGTTCACTTATGCTTGCCTTGATTTCTTTGTTGCGCGTAGTATATTGTTTGATGACGTGCTGCCTAAGCAACTGTCCAACTGCTCTGTTTTGGAACTCACCGCCTGAGTCACTAGTGAAGAATCTAACCCTAGAGGCCCTGGGATCCAATAAAATTTCTCTGAGAGCCGATGAAACGGAGAGTGCGTCCTTTCTTTTAATCAGCTTAACCCAAACAAATTTACTGAAGGCGTTTATTACCACCAACAAAAAATTGAAGTTGTCATTAAACGCCGCGAGGTTCGTTACATCCGCTAAATCAGCAGATAATGTGTCGTTCGGACCACTCAGCATGATCCTATTACGGCGAAACCGTCGAGTGACTGGTCTAAACAGTGAGTAAGTTTCTTCAGCCTGCAGCCATTTTCCCACGTCGGCGAGAGTAATTCGAGAATCAATAGCCTTGGCACGCTTATACAGCCGCCTCACTCCACCCAGACTGGCTAGGTCGACAGGTGTGTAATAAAGACGATTTAATAGATCATTAAAAAAAACTCGCTTGACCAGATAATTGCCGTTTGCAGCTCACCGAGCTCCGCCCACCATGAGCGCCGAGCGCTGCATCATTGTCGGAGTTGGATGAAGCAACTGCGCGAGGCAGAGGAGGTGGTGGGGGTAATGATATCCCACTCGCCCGGCGTCCACACGGGGGGGGGGGGGTTTGCGGCTTAAATAACTCGTAAATAACTCCGCCTCGGGATCAGTGACGTCATATACGACCATCCGGGTTCTGTAGACATCTTTGTCCGAAACGACTTATTGTCCGAGAGCCGACCGTGAATTAGTTGCACGACGTTGGATCCGGGGATCGCAAGTCCAGTTTCGTGATCTATCTAAGTACTTTGTTTTCTTCCAGATATTTCCTTATACGACCACGGTACTTATCCGGTACCCAGAATTGATTACTGTCCTTCTTAGTGGACTCGTTGTACGGAATACGAGGGACAGTAGGCTTGTCCATGCCTGTGTCGACGTCCCCGATCGTGCCGTCGTCCCAGTCATACAACGACGGCTGCTGCCCCCCTACGCGCGCGCGCGGGGGGGGGGGATGGGGGGGGCCCTTTTTCGCTGCCGCGGCAGCGGAAACGGGTGAAGTACTCGTCGTTGAGCTGCCTGGCAATACGGATGTAGAGCTCGGAAATGACGGTGATGATGCGGGTGGAATGGAGGGTGCGCCGGCCGGTGTGGTCACCCCTCCCACAGAAGACATTAACACGCGTAAAGGCTCCGTCACGTATTTCTCGTTGACGTTTAAAAAACGTTGCAGAGTCTGGGTGTACAGTTTTGCTTTGGAAAAATCGTCAATGTCACTGTTGGCTAATACTTCGCGCATGGCGACGTCGAGATTACCCAGTGGACGGACGTACGGAGATTTTGTCAAGACGTTGGGGCCCTGGGCGACGTTTGGTGGTCCAGCCGCAGCGAGCGAGGCAGACTCGTCCGCGATAGGCACTAGTTGCATGCGTCGAAACATAGTTTGTTTAGGTTAGTTTTGTTTATCTGGCAAATATTCCACTCACTGCGTCTATTAAAGGTGCTGCGACGGTGCTTAAAATGGGTGCTAAAAACGGTAAAAAAAAACGCCGGTTTGTCGTTTAGCTATGTGTTTAGTCTTTTTTGCACAAGAACAGTTTTTAGTTGAAATTGTGAGCAGAGTTTTCTTGTAACGTTTCAGCCTCGATTTCAAGCCTTGCGAAAGTGGAATGTGGCCCTTTAATAAATTCAGAGCGACGACGCAGAGAATATCTTGGATATTAGCGCATGACAACAAAGTTTTTTTCACGTACGGCTTGACTTTTTTAGACGATAGCAGCACGAGGATGGGTAGGTAGTCTTTCACTCGTTGTTTAGACATTACTTCGGCATGTAAACAATTAGAGGAGTTTTGAACAAATCTCCTTTGAAACGAAGGTTGTCCGGTGTGTCGGCTCTGAGAGCTACAAACAAATAACTTCCCCTATCCATTGTTGCCGTCTTATATACGCTAACAAGAAAGGCGGGTGAGTATCCCATCTGGACTGAAAGATGACGTATTTGCCCGACGTCACGCGCGTTTTTGAATAAATGCATGTAATGCGTATTGAGGCTTACAGTACGCAAATTTTTCTGATACATGTTGTGACATATTAAAATTTGAGTTAAGTTACGATGATGACCTCCCTTTACCCACGCGTCGTTCTGGACATCGGATTTTATTCGGTAAGCGACGTCGTCCAGGCATAAAACGGCACCTGAAGGCACCGAATCGTATATGTCACTATCGAATCCCTGTATAAAGGTTATCGGAAGTTTGCACTTGGATTTTAAAGTTTCGTAAGCATTTTGCCACGCTCCGTAGCAAATGGTCACGGAGGTAGGGAGGGGACTGAACACTTTTTCGGCATTTAAAATTAATTTAGAGACTATTTCAGTTTTTCCGACTCCAGATGGACCAGATATCAGGTGGTTACTGGGATGTTGCAAGGATAAATCCATGGCTGGGTTTGAGGGAACCGTAAAGGTCGCCTGGCTTTTTATAGGGGGAGGGAGTGTACCTTTAACAAAAATATAATTTGAACTGTACAGTCAATTTTTTTTTAAAGGTTTGTTTCACGGAATAGAGAGTGGTGGTGTTCTTTAGAAATTAAATAATATTTTTTTTTATTTAAGCAAATTGAAGGTTACATTTCAATTTCGTTTTTTGGTGGCGAGTACTGAGCATTTACATTTGCAATTCTCGCGGCGACGTAAGGGAAATTAGCGGCGTATTTTACTAAAAAAGGGTCGCTTAAATCTAATGGGGCGTTTGCATATTTTGCTAGAAAGTTCAGCAGTAGCAGGTCGAATGGGACTAAATGACGGCCGGCTGTTTGCAACGTTTCGAGTGGATGAGGATCGTTTTCGTAAATGTTCGTCAGATAGTTCTTTTGTTTCGTTTTGGTAGACAGAGGCACGATCTTGTGGGTTGGGTGCACTGATTCCGTAGCCATAAGTCCCAACACTACATCCAAATTAACTGGTCTCAAAAAGCGCAGGTACACATTAATCGAGTCAGTAGTAAAACCAACGCAAAATCCTTGTAAGTCAAATTCGTGTTCGAATATTGATAGGCAATTAAACATCATCCCCTTGTCCATCTGACCGTGAGCTGATTGTTTCACAATGGCATAACAATGGCATAAATCGCCTACCTTGGGTTGTTTAGGCGTGAGTTTCCTACACTTCAGTAAACGTGCGGGACAGCAGTTGGGTTCTCGGCCGGCGTAGGCGGCTGTTGAGCGGCGATGGATTGCTGGCTGGCAGAGGAGTCGGCTGGTTGACACGGCTGGACGGCAGCGTCGGCAGGTCGAGGTGGCTGGATGGTGGGAGCAACTACCTCGTCGTTGGGCTGCGCAGCGGTCGGTGAGGAGACGGGTGCAGAGACGTCTTGGTCCATGGTCGTCGTTGTGCGTTCTGATGCAGGAGTGACGGGTGAGAGGTATTAAATATGGGTGGGGAAATTTTGAAAATTTAATTCCTCGAAATAAATTTGTAATAGAATTTAGCTTTG
>JAHWFP010113655.1:0-16468 GCA_023313725.1 Lithobius niger
TGCTTTATTCACTAATGATTGTAACTGAATCATATAACTGTTAGTTGCAGTGCCATAAATAATCAGTCCATATTTAATTTTAGACATTATCAGTGCTTCAAAATAATAATAATAATAATAATAATAATAATAAGCTTTATTTCCAGAAAGGAAAACAGAAGACCAACGGGATACAGAGTATCGCCGTCACTGGCTCTGCGATTAAAACACTATTAAAACCACATTAAAACACTATAGCCTACTAAACAAAACACAACCAAACCAAAATACAAAAAAAAAAGAGAAAGCTACACACGTAATAATCCGACTACAGTAAATTTACAAGAAAAGAAAAACAAAACACTAGGGCCCAAAAGGGTGAACATATTTGAGCTAAAAAATTTAAAATCACAAAAAAAAAAAATGGGTTGGTTAAGTGTGCATAAGAATTAGACTAAAAAGTAATTATAACAAAGTAAATCCAAACATAAGTTAGTCAAATATCAACTTTAAAGTCATGATTTAAATCGATGTAAAAACTCGTTAAGGTTGCACTCTTTTAGCGATCTGCGGAACATCGCCAGGAAATTGACGAGACAGTTGCTGGAAGCGCATTCCAACAGTTTACTATACGGTATGAAAAAAAATGCTATCGGTAATTTAAATTTGCCTACGGGGAACATGCTTTAAACTGTGTCTGACCCACACAGCTGAAAAAGACCTGAGAAATCACTCGGCTTTAATCACTCGGCATGAATCACTCGAGCTGTGGCACCATTACACAGACCTTACATTGACCTTTCAATTTCTTAAGGACTTTGCAGATATCCATGATCTTCGGGTACAAGCAATGCCAAGGGCATGGCTAAAACTGATCTTCAATTGAGCCCTTCATGACTCGCAAATTTGTTCTCCTACCGCACTGTTTAAGCTTGGAAGGGTCTCCCGATTGACGTCATTAATGTAAACTGTGGATTTGTTCAGAAGAAGGCTCCACAACCTTGACCTAACGAAACATTTTTGAATAGATTTGATATCATATCCTTTTAAATTCTAGGCAGGGAGTCACCGGCCTAAGCCCATCCTTTAACATGTTGGCCTTCTGCCTGCAAACATATTTACACTACTCTCATTATTATTATTACCGCCTAAGGAGCACAATCAAAAGTTGCTTGTCTCGTTGTGTCAACGGAGCTTCTTTGTAGTGAGAGGATGATGGAGAGGAAATTCTTATGAAAGATGTTGTCTTAACGCATGGTAGCTGATTTTCGACCTATTTTACAGAAATTTCTTTGCAAGAAATTCTTAGAAGACCAAAATTCGTCCCCCTAGTTTTACCTGCATTTTTTTTAGCAGGGTTTGTCGAAGTTTTAGATGAATTCTGTGAGTGGTCAACATCTTTCCTGTGCCTCACCACGCCTAAGGTGTATTTATTTATACAAGAACACAAAAGTGATCTGTGAAGCTTGGTTTTGTATGATATGTGTAATGCCATGTAGTGTTGTTGAAAATTTGCAATCCAAGGCTATATTGTGCAGTGGACTGCAGTGGTAGGGGACCCCTCTCTCCCCAAAATAGAAACGGTTGTACGTTTGTTGGTGTGGCGGGTGGTAGGGTAATGCAAGAACAATGGCAGAATTAAATGGGAATTTAAAATGGTCATTAAACAATGGTAATTCAAAAAATGGTAATTAAACAATGGTAATTAAAAGCAGTGGTAGAATTATTGGCGGCGGCACGGCAGAAAAGCCAACTAACCACCAGCGATGCATGTGGCGTTTGATTTTTGGCCAGTGGCGCCAGCGCACACCTATAGGTATTGGGACAGCAGCTGCTGACACTAACAGACGAATGGACTCGGAATGAACTCGGAGTTTGTTTATCCAAACCTACATTGACCACTATAGGGTAGTGACACGACGTAGTATTATTGTGTATAACTCTATGGTGGAGCCAGTAACTGGGTTAGCTGCAAGGAGCACTGGAGGGAGAAAAGAAGATTGTCTTATTGAAGCCAATGCTATTATACTGGATTTCTTAAGCCTATAACGCGCGCTGTTTGTTGTTGGAGAAAACAACGTTCTTTTAAGCCTACCCTCTCAAAGCACTGTCTTGAGCACTGTCTTATAGAAGTGCCGTTGTTTAGTGCACCTTGTAGCTATTACCTCCAAATGGTGGCTCGTCGCCAATATGACGTCACTTGACGCTGCTCTATTAAACAAATGTTAGATGGGGCACAATTTAAATCATTATTGTTCGTGCTAGATTCACACAGACGAAGTGTTTCACATCGAAGCATAAAAGATATATTTATAACGAAACGTGAATATCATTCCACCACCATTTAGCACAACCGTCGTCCACGTTCGCCGAGTGAGGATAAAGCCCCGGTGAACGAATATGTCTGGACGGGCGGAACCAGGATCACGTGATCCATTCGTAAGCGAGTCGGAACGTCGCTGAGACTGCCGCCCGGGACTAGTATTTGGGACTTAAATCCTGGCAACGGGACTAGAGCATTTGAAGAATGGATCTCGGTTGCACTTTTAATGCTTAGCACCGTCAATTCTTGACTATTTTTTACTGCCGGGACTGTTATCGCAAGCGCTGGAAACAATTCAGACCATCGCGTCCATTATGACGTTTAGCCTGCTTGAGTCCGTTGCCATGGGGAGCAGCCGAAGTCTGTGCATGCGTAAAGTAGTTGGTACCAGGAACGGCGGTGATGAGGTAGAATCGTACAGTGCTACCTCACTCGCTAGCCTATAGAGCAGTGACACGACGTAGTATTATTGTATATAACTCTATGCTGGAGCCTTAATGGGTTAGCTGCAAGGGGTACTGCAGAGAGAAACAGAAGGGCGTCATACTGAAGCCGATGCTGTGAAGAGTGATTTCTTAGACCTAAAACGCGCGATTTTTGTTGTTGGAGAAAACATCGTTATTTTAAGCCTGAGAAATCCGCTCTTCCGTTGTTTTTCCCTCCGTTTTTATGTAGTGCACCTTGTAGTTATGCCCTCCAAAACCCATACTGGTGCCAATATGGCGGCAAATGTCACTGCTCTAGAGAACTTGGTTCATAGAAACCAAGCGTCAATTATTATTATATGTCATTGTGTTTGTTACACGAACCAAAAAACACTTTTTGTTGGTAACTTTTCATAGTCTTTGTGTTCTTTTTAGTAGAACTATTATTATAAGACCATTGTAACAAATTATTGTTTGGGAAGCTGAAAAAACTCACAGTACGAAGTAAAATAACGTTTTTACTGTGAGCTTAAAGGGGTACCTTCTCATTATAATCGAGCATCCTGCCCGAAATAACTCTTGTAGCATTTACATATGTTAGAAAGAATGTAGCAAAACCGCTTCTCACGAGGGGAAAAGTAGGAAAATGAATGCCTTTGCAACATTTATTGCGCGTCTGAAGTAACGTTGCAAAACTGAGCCATGCAGGAAAGCCAACCTGGAGAATTTGCTTAAAGAAGCAATGCAAAATCGAAGTTGGTATATGGTTAGTATGAGACACATGTTTGTTGTTAGTTCGATGAACTCCAGTTCATCAGTGGTAATTAGCTGTCCCTTTTTGTTTACTTTAAAGGGAATCATTTATTATTACTATGATTAATTTTGGCAGTACATTACAATTATAAATTAATGACTTATTATTTACAGTAAGACTTTAATTGAATAAATAAATGGTTTGTTTTCAATGATTGCACCGGGCACGGAAAAAAAACATGTTTTATATACGTATAACAACTTCACCCATGAGAAGAAAAGTCATTGAACTAATGTTACACAAGACTGAGTGTGGAAAGAAGAATTACCGCACTGTCCCTAAGTTTCGCAATGCTGAAAACGGTCAGCGATATATCCCATATTACCACACTTTACAGTGCGTGATATTCATATCACACCAAATGTTGGTGATATTGGATATCGCCACACTAAAATGTGGTGATGTGGATGCCATGCACGCACAGTTAGGTGAACGACGTAAATTTTGCATGATAATAGACATCAGTGCATTGTATTAAAACAAAACATTTCTCCTACACCATTTTTTTTAAAGAAAATCCCACCCTCAAGCCCAAAGACCCTCACACTCGAATGGTATTGGCCGCAAACCTAGCTGCATCAATGCAAAATTATGCAAACGTGACGACATAGTGGTTACATAAACAACACAGCTATGAAGGTAAACTTTCTATTTACCCCAACAATTTTGGTATTTCTTTTCGAAAGTCAGGGATTTATGAGCCAATGGGCGATATCCCTCATACGGCCAATCCGCTCGAACTAGGTTTCGATGGCGTCTCGGCCTTCGTCCTCGACGTCATCTTGATGTAGTTCTCGCAATCGCCCACCGGGTTAAAACTGTAAGTCATTAAAAACAGTTTTTGAAAAGTAGCTTTTTTTCTGAGAGGTTCTTTTGATGTTGAAAAGAAAAAACCTGCAGGAGCACGTGTATGAAATGCGACGTTTTTTTTCTTTTTCAGCATGATTTTGAGAACTATCGTTTGAGTTGCTAGGGAGTGCTAGGGAGCAGTGGTGCACTAAGTGCAGATTCATGGTGAATTTTGCCTTCGTTCGAAACTGTTTTGCTGGTCAAAGAGGATTGCTTCGAATTAAATTAAAAGCACATGGACTTAAAGCACTGGAGAGACGATTCAGTTGGTTCATTCCTATTGTTGTCTTTGGGAGGTTGTGGGTGATGGTTAACAGAACGAGATTCATGGTGATAGTGCGATTGATTAAGAAGGAGGTTGAGTTGGCTTTGGCTACAACGGCAGACATGTGGGATGCAAAATCCCCAAAAATATTCTTGTGTGGGTTATGGGTGCCGAGGTGAAGCGCTGCAGATTTATGTGGATGTAAAGAGCAGTGACATTTGTCGCCATATTGGCATCAGCATGGGTTTTGGAGGGCATAACTACAAGGTGCACTACATAAAAATGGAGGGAAAAACAACGGAAGAGCGGATTTCTTAGGCTTAAAATAACGTTGTTTTCCCCAACAACAAAAATCGCGCGTTTTAGGTCTAAGAAATCACTCTTCACAGCATCGGCTTCAGTATGACACCCTTCTGTTTCTCTGTGCAGTGCCCCTTGCAGCTAACCCATTAATGATCCAGCATAGAGTTACATACAATAATACTACGTCGTGTCACTGCTCTATAGCAAGATGCCATTTTGAGCACCAGGTGTAAAGAAGATCAATGTCCAATTGGAATGCGAATTTGGCGTCAGGTGATTGTAGCACCATCCCGAGTTTGGGGTCGTCTGCAAATGTAGCCAATATGCCATTAACATCCAAACCCAAATCATTAAAATACAATAAAAGGGGCCCAAGGACGGATTCCTGTATAGTACCACCGGAGATAGGGATGGTTTTAGAATGGCATCCTTCAATAACTACAGTTTGCGTACGGTTACTTAACCAGTTCTGTATCCACCGTAGAATGGGTCCCTGAATTCCAAATGTTTTTAATTTATGTATTAAAATTCTGTGTGGCACCTGGTCGAAAGCTTTGACGATATCCAGGAAAAAAATATCCACAGGAACATTTTCGTCAAGGGGCTGACAAAAATTACCATAAAAAGATAAGAGATTATTGTGTACGCGGTTTATCTTGAGTCCTGAAGGTATTTTATGAGCGGCCACGTTTTCCTGGAGGGAGCGGCATTAATCGACGGCCGCCATTGTTTTTGTAACCATCTTGGATATCAACAAGGCACTCTGCTACCAAAAACATACAATTGATTATCTGTGTCGTCCTGGGGCGAACTCAAGATAGGCCGCGGACACTATAGCGGTTGTTGAGTAGCCCGGCCGAAAGCTGTGTTGTGCGGGAGTCAGAAAGTTATAGTGTTCGGTCAATGCAAAAACATGATTGTTAAGGGTGGATTCAAACAATTTACTTAAGTGGGAAGTGAGACTAATAGGTCTGTAATTTTTAGGATCACGACGAGACCCTTTTTTAAATATTTGTGTTACAAATGTGTGTGACCAACCTAGCGGAACGAAGCCCTCAGAAAGAAATTTGTTAAAAATGCTAACGAGAATGGGTATTAAATGCTGTTGATATTTGATTAGGAAATATCGTTGTCTTGAACTGTGTGAGCAACCAAACTTTGTAGTGTTTTACTTTGCAATACGCCAGACATGTTTTGGAAATGAAAAACGCAATTTTTGAAAGTTTTTACAACGGGTTTTCATTGTATGGCAAATTTTCGGCGAACACAACTGCTCACGGTGGTAAACGACATTCGTCTTCTTCAGGAATTTTACAGTAATTTTAGATGCAAAAGGAGCTACGGCGGATTCAGGATTTTACACCTGTGGATCTTTAGTGAGCGGGTCGACCACTGATCTGCATCGGTGTTTGTATTCACTGGGAGCCTTCCTCCTGTAAGTCATTATCTAGCTCACAGAAGGCACTGATCTCAGGGTATACTTGGAGGTGATTAAAGGGAAGTTTGGGGTGGACATGCATTAGTGGCATTCCCTCAGTTTCGAAGTGCTTGATGCCTAGGGATTCTAATGTTTTGAAATGGCCACATTATAAGTGCACATATAACTGTCTTCAAATTGAGTGGAAAAAATTAATTCTTAACAATGGTTTGCTTAATGATTTCTATAACCATGTTAGGCTGCAAACAAACGCAAAAAGGTACCTTCTTAAAGGTGGATTCTAAAGCCTTGTTATCAGACTTTGCAACGACAGTTTCCTCTGCCTTCCATGTTTAGTCATACACCCTAAGTTACGACCCTAGTGGGCCTCTTTTCTCTGAGGCTATGGCACTATATTATGTAGTGTGTATATTCTTTATTGATGATAATGTATTTCAGTCATGCTATGTACTTTCATGTATGATCTTGATATGCAGAGATGACTCAAGGAATGGTAGGACATGCTACAAGAAGTACAGTCATCAAAAATATGACATGGAGCAACAATAGGGCAGCTATATTCACCAAAATAAAAGGGTTCAAAGAGTTTAACGAGCGTTAACCACTCCTGGTCATATTCACCAAAATAAAAGGGTTAAAGGGTTTAACGAGCGTTAACCACTCCTGGTCATCTGCCCGAAGCCCTAAGGCCCTATGTCTGCAACAGCCAGATTCCCAGGTGGCTAGATTCACCAAAACACTGCAGCAGCCAACAACCATCCGAAAGGAAGTATTGTTTAGTAAGCCACAACAATACCAATTTTATACCATTGTTGTAACCCTTAAAGGGTTTAAAAGGTTTAACGAGCGTTAACCCCTCCTGGTCATCTGCCCGAAGCCCTAAGGCCCTTATTCACCCTGTAACCCACACAACAACCCACCCTTATTCACCACATAACAATCTATTCCATTCTGCTGCAAAAGTAGTCAGTTAAATCGTTCTGTAATATAAACTTGTCAAACTTCAGTTGTTTCTGTTTGCAAATAGAACGTTTCTTTATTTCAAAAATCTTGCGAAAAACTTATTTAAATATGCAGTATTCACTACTCAGTAATTCCTAGATTAGGAGAAATCATGCACCGATAGATGTTTATTTATTCAGTGTTAGCTTATAATTGTAAGTAAAATGTGACACGGGAAACTAGTTTCTAGTTTGTCCAAGCATGCGTTTTATAGCCATTCCTCATCTGCATACAGCTTCTACACTTCAAAACACAAGAACGGCTAGCGAAAATTTACACGAGATGACACCGCAGAAATTACCTATAGTAATAATTAAAGAATCCCAACTTATATTTTCGCCTTGGAAACATTCTTTCCAGTTATTTTATTTTTGGAGAAGGGGTGGGAAAATTGCACAGAGATTCGGCACAGAATATGCGAGTTGCCCTGACCCAAAAAAAAAAAATAATAAAATACAAAAACCACCATCATAAACACAATACGAGCCCCCCCCCCCCCCCCCCCCACCCACGCCATTACTCCAATTTTGTGCCGGTTTGGGTGGGGGGTGAGGTCAGGCAAGAAACGTGTGCGCATAAATTAAATGCATGGGATGAAAATTGTGTTTTACTTAGATATTCAGCTTCCGTACAGCATATTAAAAAAATACGATGTTGTGCCATCTTCTTACCAAATGGCAAAAAATACTGTAATCAGCAAATATTACAGCATATTAAAAAAAACACGATATTGTTCCATCTGTTTGTCAAATGGCAAATAACACCATAAGTAGCAAATATCACTCTGTGTCAAAATGGCGAAAGTTCTAAAAAATAAAATAAAATAAAAAACAGTGTTAACTGTTTATAAATAACGAAGCAATGTCTGATCAGGATGAAATGAATGCACACACGGCCTAGACGTGACCATGTTGTAACTATTGTTTCATATTCCATCCCACACCAAAAAGTCATCTGGGATAGAAACATCGTGTTTCGTTGAACCAGGCAAGTTTATTCAACATAGCCAGAATCTTATTTGACCAAAGCATCGCTGGAAGGCACCAACTTTCCGGCAAGCGCTTCAACTCGCATTGAGTCTGTAGGAAAAATACGCGTCATGTACCCGATGAGGCTACCTTAGTTTGAAGTAGCTATCTGCTGCACTGCTTCACGCTTGTAAAATGTTGTTGAATGCCAAGTTGCCACTGCCTGGAGTAATCTAGCAAGAGTGGTATATTTTCACATTAGGTTATAACCTAGTCAGCCCATTTTTAACCAGAGTTAATCCAGAAAATAGTTACGACCAGTCGTCCCACATTGGGCCACTACCCAGAATTAGAAATGGAACATGTGGTAATATTATCACGGACACTCCGCCCAGCCCTACGGACTCTTTTATGTCGCTCCTGGTCTTGTCCAATGTTTTTGGTTGATATGTTAAAATGATGAGTAAAGTAATACGGTTTATGCAAAATAGTTTTAATCCTGCTTACAACTAGTTACGGACCATCTTTCTTTGCAAGGAAATTATCACCAATACTATTTTACCGTTTGGGTGCTAATTATGCTAATTTTATTCCCACTAAAATACATTTTTTATTATACTTTTTATTTTTTGTTAGCTTTAAGTAGTCTGAAACAAAGTAAGCCCAGAATAGAATCATTTATAGCCCAGTAACTATAAGGGCGCGTTTACGCAAGGACAATTTTCTCGCTTACTAGCTTTTGTTTGGTCAATACTAAATCTGCTGGCTACTTCTCGCCTTTGTCGGAGAATGCGGCTTTCAAGTTGTCTATACGTAGTAACCATGGCAACAACGCGGTCTCAAATTTTCTCCTCGTGCCTCGCGACACGACGTACGATGCTTGCAACATAACAACGTCGATTTATGACAACAAGAAAACAATTTTTACTGCAGTACACGACGACGGACAGATTCCTGAATACCGACATTCGAAGGTTTGTCTTCGAATAGATAACTGCGAAATGGATGCCATGTTGGATTTTGAATTCTCGCTGCGAGTAACTATTTATTCTACCGTCGTTTGATCACTGCTAGAAGCTGTTTTTTTCAGCGAGAATAGCAAATTTTGGAAATAGCGTGAAATGGCAACAATGTTGTAGCAATGTTTAAAATTACTGTTGCACTTTGTTCTTTGTCCGTGTTGTTATTTATAATACATTTAATTTGTGGTCTATTACCGCAATCATTTAACAGAAACGGGAAACTAATCATAAATAAATAACAGTTGCCTAGCAAATAGCTTTTGGCGAGCGAGAAAGTCTCGTTGCATAAACGAGCCCTAAGAGCTCGTTTAGGGAACGACAGTTTTCTCGCTCACTAGCTTTTACTTAACGAATATTAAATCTGATGGCTGCTTCTCACCTTTACCGGAGTATGCGGCTTTCGAGTTGTTTAAGCGGCGTATTAGTAACCATGGCAACGACGCAGACGCAAATCTTCTCCTCGTGCCTCGTGACACAGTGTAAGATGCTTGCGTGTTGAGCGTCGATTTAGGACAACAATAAAACAATTTTTACTGCAGTAAAAGACGACGGAATGTTTTTTGTATGCCGGGCATTCGATGGTTTGTCTTTGAATCGATAGCCACGAAATGGACGCCATGTTGGATTTTCACTTCTCGCTGCGAGAAGCTATTTATTCTACCGACGTTTCATCATTGCTAGAAGCTGTACTTTGAGGGAGAATAGCAAATTTCGGAAATAGCGTGAAATGACAACAATCTTGTAGCAATGTTTAAAATTACTGTAGCACTTTGTGCTTTATCCGTGTTGTTATTTATAATACATACAATTTGTTATCTATTACCGCATTCACTTAGTAGCAACATGAAACTAATCATAAATAAATAACGGTTGACTAGCAAATAGCTTTCGGCGAGCGAGAAGGCCGTTTTACGTAAACGCGCCCTAAAGGGGGAACACGGCAGGGCAGCAAGGAGACTGCAGGCTCCTTCAACGGCGAAGGCATCTGAGCCGGCAGTTTCTCAGACCACCCTTGCTGGCCTGCCGTGTTCCCCCTTCATATTTACTGACCAAATCAGATTTATCATGCAGCTAGTCTAAGCTGCGCCATCACTCAATCACCGTGAATCGTGATCACCAATACCAGAAACGAGATCGAACTAGGCTGTTTGATAGCAAAACCTAAACTAGGCCAAACATAAGCGTCAAATTTAGCCAACTACTTAAACCACCCAAGTGCAGGGTGGTTTAAGTCGTTGCACAGTAGCGTGCACAGCCCCCTGAGAAGGCAGTGGCAACTTTTAGTAAAAGGACTCAGTAATATTTTTTCTGAGAACCTTTTCTTTCAGCCCCATTTTGGGTTTTTTTTATGACTTTAGGCCCTTTCTCAGGCAACGCCGGACCAGCAAATGTTAGAACCAAAAGCGTATTTTGCGAAAAGGGCAGGACATAAGCCCTTCCCCGTCCCCCAATGCACGCCAATGTTTATAAAAAAAAAAAAAGTGGGTTATTAATTAAACGTCATGGCTTAATGATTTACGCAAAAAATAATTCTGCTTTTTAAATCAATCATTTTAAAAATGTAAATAAAAATAAAAATATATTTTTGGATTGCAAAGCTTGGACCATAAAGAGGAGGACAAAGGGGGGTGGGGGTGACGTTTTTCTGTATGGTGCCCTTACCACACTCTAACATCAGCTGTTCCTAGTTATCTTACAAGCAGAAACAATTTTTTTAAGTATTAAAGAACGTTAACAGAGAAGTGAAGAAAAATATTGTGTTGCAAAAATTCTGTCTTTGCATCCGATTAGTTGTTTACACTAAAATTAACCAGTCAAAGCAGTAATCGAAGCAGAAATAGGTTTTCTTGTAACAGAGTTACCAACCTTCGAGAAATGCACAGTTTAGTAATTATGTTGAACAGGAGAAGCCCAAAGTGCACATTTTTGTTTCAGTGCTAGCATTTTTCCTAAACAGTTTAGTAATTAGCATAACGAGATTTTCTGGCCAAAAAGACTGACGTTGAATATTCCTACTAGCATATTGAACAAAATATAAAACCTCCGCATAAATATTTGTTCAGCAGAAGAAGCTAATCGAATTTTGTGCTGTATAGGACCTACTGAGGTCCTGTTTTTTTTTATTTACCAATTTAATGAACAAATACTAATTCTACTCATGCGCCTTTTAAGCATCACAGTACATTCGGGAATCCACTTTGCTGCAACAATGCAGTTAACAATGTAACTCTGAATTAACTTTCCCTCCCCACACAGAAGTATAGATTCAACCTGCAACAATTAATCTTGCTCCAGCTCATATTTTTGACGACTGTACCTTGCACCACCTGTGGTAGCAGCTGACTGCAGCTAAGGGTATAAAAAGGCCCTGCTGCCCCCTTTAGTCTCATTCGGGGAGCTAGCTAGTCCCTAACCAGTAACACTTCTTAAGGTAACACTTCCTAACACTTCCTAACACTTCCTAACACTTCCTAACACTTCTTAAGGTAACACTTCCTAAGGTAACACTTCTTTCTAAAGCATGCCACTGTACTACTACCTAACCTGGAGCATCCTTGAACCTCTGACAACATCGCCTAAGGACAGACCGCGTGGCCCTTGAAATAAACCCTGAATTCAACCATCCCTCTGGCTTTCTTCCTTGAACTGGACATAGTGGGATTGCAACGTGGACAAGGCTAATGCTTTTATTTCAGCATTTTCCAGCAATTTTGTAAAGGATAATGGACATGTTCCCATTGAACTTGCTGTCAACCACAATGGCCCACTTTGCGCAAATGTCCAGCTTACTTCCTCTTTGATCCACAGAGTCCGTGGATCTCTGTAGAACAGTTTCACCCTCGGACCAGATGGTTTCTCTTCACACTTTTATAAGGAATTTAAAAAGTGCTTTGCCTTCCATTAACCATGATCTTTAACGACCCTTGTGTACTAGCGGTATTCCTAATCTCTGGAAAACCTCCAAGGTTATTGAAGTATTTAAAAAAAGGTGATTCTGAAAATCCGAATAATTATAGACTAATATCTGCCACTTGTGTTCCTTGCAAGGTATTTGAGCGAATTATTCGTGACCACTTCTTCAAGATTCTGAGTGAGAATGACATTCTAAATTCCAACCAGTACGGTTTTGTTCCAGGTAGGAGCACTCTCCTATCCTACAATTCCTACACGGTATGGATCATTAGATTAAGGCTATGGATGAGTGTAAGTCGGTCTACATTGTCTTCATCGACTTCACAAAGAACCTTCGATTCAGGTGTTCACGAGAAGTTGTTTGTTAAATTAGCATTGTGTGGATTTAACAGTAACCCACACAACTCAACTCTTATACGGTGGCTCAACTCTTTCTTTAATAAATACGGATGCAAACCAATTTACGTTGCCTTTTCGAGCCAATCTCTAGCCCATTGGCTTTCCGTCCCGTATCAACTCTTTCTTTCTCAACGGTCGGCAGCAAGTCCAAGTACAGGTACACTGACTGACAGTCAGCCAGTTATAAGTGGGGTACCTCAAGGCTTGGTTCTAGGCCCGCTACTGTTTGTCATTTATTTGAATGACTTTACAACGAATATCCCAAAATTCGCTGATGATGTGAAGCTATACAAGGTTTTTACGGAATTGCCTGACCATCATGTTTTCTGCACAGCCATTGACAAACTTGTGAAGTGGTCTCAGCCTGTCTCAGCTACCAAATGCACCATAGTAGAAATAAAACGAATTTCAACTATTCTATTGGTAATCGTACCCCTCTTATAGGGACCTTGGGGGTTTCATTGACAAGTGACTTGAAGGGCTCTATACCCATTAACGCGATCGTGAAAGCTGCCCATACCCGACCGATACTAATCAAGCAGTGTTTTAAATCACACTATGTTTAGAGTTCTTGTCATGCTTTTAAGACATATGTAAAGCCACTCTTGAAATAATGCCCCGCCAGTTTGGTCACCCTGCCTGATCAAGGATATTGTGTTGATCAATCTGTCCAGCATACGTCCATGAAAGTGCTGCCAGGCCTTTACCACAAATCATACAATGAGCATCTTATCCAACTGAATCTAACAACATTAGAAAATCACAGGTTGATTGCCCACCTTTCACTCACATATGGGCTTTTAAATAACTTGTCTGATGTTGATGCCCAACAGTTTTTTGTTATACGTGGTTGTGCCGTTTGCCATTGTTGGCTGCTGAATTGCTAGGGACAATCTGCGTGCAGACAGTGGGTAATTACGGGCAGATACGTTAAGTTTGAGAGCCTAGGTTGTTAGCGTGATTTTGTTGCTATGCTAATAAGTTATTTTGTTTTCAGCTAACCACTGAAGCTGGTGGCCGATCGCTCTAGGACTGACTACCATAATTTGTTTCTGTTGTGATGGTGTTATGGATCCTTGGAACCATTTGCCATGAGAGAGGGATTGATGCTTAATGGTGCATCTACAGCAAGGTCATTGGCACCAACCTCAGTCACAGTGCAGTGGTCCGTGTTGCCTCTGTGCCACACATTACAGAAGAAAGGCACCTCTGTGTCATGGCAAACTTTGACCCTCGGTGTGCACTGGCGCTCTGCTCGGTCTGCATTTTTGTTTTTAATACTGCTTTTTTTCTAATATTATTTTTTTGTTTTAAACCACCGACGTTTACCTTCGGATATGTATTAGTGGCCTTCGGGCCCTTCACTATCACTTCGACCCCACCCTGTCTGGTGTTTAGTCACAGAGTGGTGTGAGGCCATATCATTCTTGAGATTGTGAGTTTTCTTTGTGGTGATGTGGTCGAGGAGCCTTCACTGTAATGAGGATTGTCATATCTTAAGCGACCCGACATGATATTTGTTGTTATCATAAGCGGCAACAAGTTTGACGCCACATTTTTATTCATTTCCTCGTCTCTCAGATGTAAACTGATTGCAAGGCACTTCGGAAACGCCAAAGGGAGTTTTTGGGGAGTTTGATACGAGCTCACTACGGGTTGGATTCTTGGTCTTGGGATGCTCGACAAGGGTGGCTGGTAGGCTAGTTCAGACTGTCCTTTTGTTCCTACCTTCATATTGTTGGTGGCTGTGGTCGATGGTTGTATGGGAAGAGATGTTGGTTTCATTTTCAACGTGTCTTTGGCTGGTGTTACCAGTTTTAGTGGTTCTATATAGGCGGACGGCTGGTGTGGCGTAGTGAGTTGAGGTTACGTGAGTTTTTGTAGAAACTTAGAATCTTGTGTCGTGGTAGGTGAACCTTCGCCTGTTTTTGCTTCACTAAAGCCGTGCAAAAAAAAAGCGATTTAATTTAACATCAGGTGATCGACAGCCAAATGATCAACAAATGAAACATCACCCCCACAGATATTATAAAATCCCGTTATGGTTAGAACTAGGGAGGTATTTAATCTGAACCTCTAACCTCGGCTAATGCGTTCGCAATGTAAATATATCTTAACAAAACATTCCGCCCTGCTCCCCCTTCCCCCCCACCCCCCATCGATAAAAAAAAACAAATAAAAATATTAATAAAATACTGTTATCTTAATAAAAAAAATGTAAATAAATCTTAATAAATCCTCCTGCCCGGCCCCACCCACTATAAAAAAGTAAATCATTATCCACATCATTAAGGACGTATGATGTGCGTGTGTGTTTGTGTGTTTGTACCTCTACTCCTCTGGAACCAAAGCACCTACAAACATGGGAGTGTAAGACCAAACGAAAGATAATTAAATTGCGCTTCGGATAGGCCTATTTTCATCTCTTTAACTCGATATTATGACCCTCAAAAACGCGAAAAACCCTGAAAAAATAACGTCAAGTTTTTTTAAAACCCACATGAGGTTTGTTCATGACGTCATAGTTTGTTCATGAAAACCTCCTCAGGCGAAGAGAGATGATCTGAAAAACGATGCACGGAAAAATAACCTAAAAGGACGACGTATTTTGCAACACGCCACGTATAGATCTTAAAATTGGTTTTGTATTAACTAAGCTGATGCATGGAAAAATCAAAACAATAGATTTGGTTTTAAAACGGTGTCAAACATTCATGTTTCTGAAGCACGGAGGTGCGTGAATTGAACGAGCAAAGCGAGCGATTTCCATGTAAACTAATGTGGTTCGCTTTGCTCTATCAATCTTTCACATCTCACCTTCATAGGGATTGCTTCTTTACTTCTGGAGGAGAAGACGTACAAACGTGCAAACAAACAAATCGTATGTTTGGAATGATGTAGGTGAAATGTAGATATGCTGAGGAAAATGACGTGGAAAGAACTGTAAGCAACATTTGCAATTAGTTTGCGTCGAAATAATCAGTACAATAATCAGTACATAGAGATTACACGAATCATGGATCGTCTTGAAGCTATTAGTTGCGCACTGAGATTATTTGGATAAGGATGCACGCAAAAAAATAACCTAAACGGACGACGTGTGTTGCTACGTAACACATATAGATATTAAAATTGGTTTTGTATCAACTGACTTGATGCATGGCAACCTGGTTTTAAAAGGGTGCCAAACATTCGTGTTTCTGAAGCACGGTGGTGCGTGGATTGAGCGAGCAGAGCGAGCGATTTCCACGTAAAGTAAACTTTTTCAATGTGTGTCTCGCTTTGCTCTCTCTCAATCTTTCATCTCTCACCTTCATAGGGGATTACTTCTGGAGGAGAAGACGTACAAATGTGCAAACAAACAAATCGTATGTTTTGAATGATATAGATGAAATGCAGGTGCTCTTAGGAATGTGATGAACAAACTGTGAGCAATAATTACAATTAGTTTGCGTCGAAATAATCAGCACATGATTTTGTGATGATCTTGGAAATCAAAGAAATTACTGGAAGCATGGATCGACGCGCACTTAGCTCTCGGATGGCCAGACTGTTGGAATGATTTATGGTTACCATTTGTTTATGATGTGAAGCCTTACAAAAAACGCGTGCTGCACTCTGACCATTTGCTTAATCGTTTTAGACGTGAAATGTCTATTAGCAGTACCAAGAGTTGCAGGATGAAAGCTCCTCGAGCGTAGCGAGACGACGCGGAATGAGCGAGGGAAGCGAGCGACTCCGTTAGTTTTTAATAAAAATCTTACGTTA
>JAHWFP010113660.1:0-20351 GCA_023313725.1 Lithobius niger
TTTTTTTTTTACGGGGACTAGTATCTTTTTTCCGGCTATGTTTTCGATCCCAGCTTCTTTATTAATTTTTTTTCTCAGTTTTTTACCATTTCACTTAATTTTAAGTCACCGACGATGTATATACTACATATTTCTGTATATCCGTCATATTATTTTAGTGACGAATCTTTTGAAAACATGCCTGTGTTTTGGCTAGCATCATATAGACCTCAAAATGTTGAGCTGCGAATGGTGGTAAAATGCAACTTTTAACACAATTTCATCTGGTTTATGGTCTTTCTTTACAACATTTAATTCCGTTGCATTACCGTTGGCGGTCTGTGTACCCCCACGTTTGTACAACTTGGGGTAGTTCACGGGTCAAATAACGTACCGAATTGACTTTTTTTTTACGTATATACTAGGGCGCCACTGTCGATTTTTTAGACCTACTTACGACTCGCTACACTTCCACACGATAGCTAGACCATAGACGCGCAATATGGTCTTTTGATATCGTTACTTTACATGTCTCGTTTCTTATTTTCACGTGTATTGGGGCTTATCCTCTCCCGCCGGATGCTCCCGGGGATTCCCTTAAGCCGTCAGTTCTCCCTTCAGAGAACTGCCGGTGAACTTTTAGTTTTTATTTTCCTAGATGTTATCACTCCGCTTCCCCCAGTCTCCATCCACGTTCTTAAATTCTCAGTCTGCGCTACGTTCCGACTTTCGAATTGAAGGCACTATTCCACCTGGCGTCGCTCCGTTATAGCCTATATTATTTTACACATTTTGTATTTCTTACATGTCTAATCTCGTGGTTTTTTTTGGTGAAGCCTACTCACACTTCTACCCTACCCTAACTTAACCTAACCTACCCTACCCTACACTTCCTACACACAACTACCGACGACTAGATGAAGGATGCTTCCATCAAGTGGTATTATGTACAGCATCTTGTTTTTTTGCTTTCTAACACTTTTTTTTACCTTTACAGGCCGAAAAAAAGGTTCCATACTGCAACTATACTTAAGGTAACCACCAATACATACACTTCTGACTTTTTGATGTTTTATATTCTAGTATTTTTACAGTTTTTTTTCCTTACCTTTTTACAGTTCTTTCTCCAGGATGTTTGAAGACCTCCAAACCTGGCTCGCTTCTCCTACTGCTTCTATCAGTTTTACCCATGCACGCAAACACACATGCCACGGCTCTTTGCCCGCTACCTACTAACCGCCCGACGTATAGGCTCAACTATGCCCGGTCAAGCAACGCGCATCGACGGCTCTTTGCCCACTACCTACTAGTCGCCCGAGATAAGGTAAATTATCCCGGTCAACCAACGCACATCGATGGCTAGGGGTCTGAGGGCTACTGCAGGCACGGCTAGGGGTCTGAGGGCACCCCAGATGCACGCTCCACCCCTCCCAAGGATTTAAATGTGCTACCGAAAAAGCATGGGACTCTGTTAGGCTGTAACGTAGTACTACACTCTAGAGTTAGATATACTACTGACCTCTCAAAGTCTTTCACTAATATGGAGTCGGAGCTACTATCCCTTCCTCCCACAGAAGGGGCAGCTGCGCAATGCTCGTTTCGTGTTTTCCACCAACTGACACAGGATGAATGGGCAATGAGTTACCAGCTAGCTGCACTTTGGGGTTGGGAGTCTAGGCAGAATGGCAGCATTGTGCCTACGGCATCAAAGACTCTGTAGCTCCTGAGGCTGCCTCAACTTCATATTTTGCAAATGTACCACATGTTGTGGAAACAAGTATAGGTGCAGAAAATAAGCATGAGTTGCACTATCTGCCATAACTCCCGTGCTGACTGTTTGAATAATTTGACACCAAGTGTTGAGGATGATAACCTTTAGGAGGACATTGACCTCAACTTAATTTGATGTTACGATGTGATGTTATATGTAGTAACCTGATGTAATAACTGCATATGTAGTAAATAAATATGTATAGCAGTAAATAAGTGTTTGATGTTATGTGATCGTGTAGTAACTTAAATGAGGTTAGCGGGTATTCACCTGATCTATGTACACCACGTACAGTGTCAATTTCGAAGATTTCTCAATTTTCAAACTCGAAAATCTCGTAAACTACTGGTGCTAGGGAAAAAATAAAGAGAATCATTTTTGTGGTAAATTTTGTCCTTTTTCATTTTTGTAGGGAACATTTTTTTGGTAGGATCCGCAGATTTCGAGATATTAACGGAAAACTAATAAAAAGTAACCTATTTTGGGGTATTTTATGGTCTAGCGAAGCCAGCTCACCTCCAAATCATCAGGACTTTTGATATAGTCATTGCTAGACCTCCCCGAACGACCTTACAAAGTTTCAAGACTTTGGGATTTTATTCCACCTTAAGTCCTATTTTGACTGGACTAAAAATACGATATTCGGTTACACATATATACCCCCAATTCCGGTCATGTGATAAAAGTGGGGGTAATGATGCACTTCCGATCATCTGTTGAAAAGTGGGGTGTCACTTGCATTTTTCGTCAATCTGGAGGATGGTGGAAAAGTGCTTTTTACTATCTGTTTTCCGGCTTTCGTCGATCTGGAGGACGGTGGGAAAGTACTGTTTGCTTCCTCCTATGATGTCACTTCTGGTCACGTGATCAAAGTGGGGGTAATGATGCACTTCAGATCACATGGTGAAAAGTGGGGGTGTCTCTTCCATTTTTTCGTCAATCTGGGGGAGGGTAGAAAAGGGCTATTTACTATCTGTTTTCCGGCTTTCATCGTTCTGAAGTAGGGTGGGAAAGTACTTTTTGCTTCTTCCTATGATGTCACTTCCAGTCATGTGATCAGAGTGGGGGTAATGATGCACTTCAGATCACATGATGAAAAGTGGGGACGTCTTTTATCAATCTGGAGGAAGGTGGCTTTTGTTACCTTTTTTCGTTTTTTGTTATCGCCTTTTTCTACCTTTTTAGGTCACGAGATCAAAATGGGGGTGTCACTTCCGGTGGGTAATGAAAAGTGGGGGGTATTATTTCCGGTTTTTCATCGATCTGAAGGATGGTAGGAAAGTGCCATTTGCTACCCTTTTTTCGTTTTCATCGATCTGGAGGATGGTGGGAAAGTGTCTTTCAGTACCTTTTTTCATTATTAAAAATAAATAACAAAAAAAGAAAAGGCATGGATTCCAGTTCAATAATTTTAACGAGAATACGTGGTGAACTGAGCTGCAATTTAAAAACGCCCATATACCTAGACCCTAAAAAAGAGTATGAAATGGCGCTCGTCTCCTTGGATACGTACTACAGTATTTTCAACGTGCACGCTGACAATAACGAATTTTTGTACACCATCGATGGTGGAGCGAATTGGATCGAGGTGCGAGTCGTTCCCGGAGCTTACGAAATTTCGGACTTGAATAATTTTATACAGTCTACTTTGGAAGGAAGTGGTCATGACAAAAATGCTATCGTTTTAGAACCGAACCATAATACTTTAAAAACAAATTTGGTTATAAATAATCCGCTCTACGGCATTTTGTTTCTGGGAGATAATAATTTAGGAACTGTTCTAGGGTTCCTTCAGGGAACTTATACTAAAACTCAGCAAGGTCAAAAATTCGTGAATATAATGGGGCTCAATACAATTTTCGTTCATACCAACATAATCGGGTCTTCCTACGTGAATGACGACACTCAACCTTGCATATACGCTTTTTATCCGGGAGTGCCACCGGGTTAAAAGATGATAATTTCCCCTCAAAATTTAATTTACCTTCCCGTAACTACCGACAAGATTCGTAATATTCGTATTTGGTTAACTTCTCAAGATAATGAAATGATAAATTTAAACGGGGAAACCCTTACCGTCAGACTTCATCTGAGGTCTAAAAAATAATTTTGTACATATTAAAAAAAAGAATGTTAGTATTCAAAAGAAAAAAAAGATTAATTGGAAAAGGATTCGACGTAGATAATAATCAATTAAGGGCAAAAAACGCAGCATTCATCAAATTTATAACGAGAGCGAGAAGATGAGTTTAACGGAACATTACCTCGATATAAACGAATCTTTACAACAAGATTCTTCCGTGGAGAGCTACGCATTTCACGAATAAAATCTGATAGTAGGAACCAATCTAAACAACGTCAATTCGGAAATTAGAATCGTAATGGAAAACCAGGATTTGTTCCTACACGTCGCGAATAGTTTCTTCTGATTAAAGGCAGGTTGCTGAATGCCGACGGTTCTAGTTTTGCCGATGCGGACGTAGTGTCTCTCATCAATAATGGTTCTGGGGGATAAGCTAGTGGACGAGTTAAATTACCCCGGTTATGGGACTCTCATGAAAGGTCTCCTTACGTACGGTTCGACCGATCAAGTGTCGTTGCTGGGGAACTGGTCGGCGTTAGATTCAGTAGAATCTTCCGCGGCCAGTTTGAACGATAACATCGGATTCAAATTACGGCATTCCATCATCATGAAGGAAACGACTTTTAAAGGAAGCTTCTCGTTCGCCATTCCTTTAAAACACTGCATGGGATTTTTCGAAAATTATGACAAGGTGCTGTACGGTGCCAAGCATGTCCTAATGTTGTCTAGGGCGAGCAATGATGACGCTGTATTCAGGGCAGCTGCAACAGCCATTGGGAAAGTCGAATTGAGAAGCGTTTCGTGGCACGTACCGCACGTAACCACATCCGACCAGCAAAAACTCAGGCTTTTTAGCTATACAGGGTGGTCCAAAAGTCGGGCCTACCTGAATATATCCTAAATGGTGTCAAATATCCTGAAAACAAGTTTATAGTAATAATGAGTAAACAGCGGGGATTCAGATGAGTGTAAAGACGATGACCTTGAAGACCTCCATCAAGGTCATCGCGTTGCTAACTTCTAAAGGAAGCACCGTAGACCATCAGTGCAAATTTGAAAGTTGTAGGTAATCATTAAAAACTGCCAACCCAAGAAACAGAATAGAAATCCATGTAGAAACGCCAGAGTTATGTGCAAAATACCCTTTTTGCACATAAACTTCACTGCAAGAGCTACTTGTTAAGCAGTGAAGCACACCGCACACTGCTGGAGAAGCTCGAAAAGAAAACTGAGCTGCAGCACATCTCAGCCGGAATTCAACTACTCCCAATTTGGAACCATGCAGTCATTTTGTAATTGGGGGGGAGAGTTCTTTAGTCTAGTCTTTGTAAGGGGTCATGAAGTGTTAGTCTCTGGCAAAGGGATGGAAGTTAGAGAAGATGTAAACAAACTAGAGGGGAAATTAAAGGTTAAGCTCCAATGGCACATTCATCATTGGAATATGATTCTTTCAATGTTTTTGGGAACATTTTATTATTTGTAATCAGCCTTGTTCTTTCTTTAAAAACTGTCACGGCTCATTTTTCACATCTACTAATTAGAGTTGACTACAGATATCATCGATGGATAGTCAAGAAGGAATACGAAACCTTCCCTCTTTTTTATACGTATTTACTGGGGAATGAAAAGGAACAGAGTTTTGTTTTGTATCTTGAGTTAATAGGGAGCTGGTCAAGATTTTAGTCAGTCTCGTGGAAGGGGGATTCGAAATTCTGTCGGTCCCGAAGTCAATCCAGCTCCATACCTCTTCCCCCCCACCCCCCACCCCCGGTCGCCATTAATAATGACCCATCTCTAAGGCTGATTAAGAAATAAGAACTACACTTCAGCACACTTCAGCCATAATTCAACTACTCTAAGTTAGGCTAATGAGACATTAATTAACTGCACTTCAGCGCAGTTCAGCCGTACTTCAACTACTCTCAGTTAGGCTGATGAGTAAATAATTAACTGCACTTTTGAAAATTTCAGCCAGATACACAGAACACTGTAGTTTCAGATGGCAGCCTACGCCAATGCAGAACTCGTGGACATGATCGTGTGCTATGGTTTGGCCCACGAAAATGTTCGTGAAGCTCTTCGAATTTATGCAGAACGGCATCCTCAACAAAGGCATCCAACAATACGAACGTTCAACAGGACACTTGCTCGTTTCCTGGAAACGGGCAGCATTGTAGCCCGTCCTCGAACAGGTCGGCTTCGAATTGCAACAGACGACAACAATAGTGTGATGGTTCCCGCAGCAGTAGCCGAAAACCCGCATACCAGTAGTCGTGCAGTTGGAAGGGCACTTGACATCAGTCATCAGTCTGTCCTACGTGTCTTGAAGAGGAACAGTTTCCATCCATACCATGTTCATCTTCATCAGGCGCTGCGAGCAACAGATTATGACCCCCGTCTGCAGTACTGCGATTGGTTCTTGGGAAGAACTACTGCTGCCCCTTTATTTTTCAATCATGTATTTTGGACGGACGAGGCGCAATTCACACGGGATGGCATCGTGAATACGCACAATGTGCACTACTGGGCAGACGAGAATCCTCACTGGTTGCGAGAAGCCCGACATCAGGAACAATAGCGGTTTAATGTCTGGTGTGGGATCCTAAATGGCCACATCATTGGCCCAGTATTCTACGATGGAACTCTAAATGGGGAACGCTACCTTGAACTCATTGTAGATGACGTTGTAACTGACGTTATGGACAACCTGCCACTAGCGACAGTGCAGGCAATTTGCTACCAACTTGATGGAGCCCCACCCCATTTCCGTAGAACTGTGCGACAGCGGTTGGACGCTTTGTTCCCAGGACAGTGGATCGGTCGAGCTGGCCCAACGGCTTGGCCTGCTCGATCACCAGATTTAACTCCGCTGGACTTTTTCCTGTGGGGCCACGTTAAAGCCCAAGTGTATGAAACCCCCACAACAACAGCTGAAGACCTAAAGGAGCAGATACGTGCAACATGTAGAGCCATCCCAGCAGCAACATTCGAACGGGTACTACATTCCACAACGTCACGGGAACAAGCATGCCGCAATGAGATGGGACACCATTTCGAGCCCCTTCTTGATTGATTTCCATGTTATTTTTATTCCACACAAAACGTGATGGTCCAATTTGGGCCCTTAACCCCCCCCCCTCTTTGTTGGTCAAAATTAATCCTCCATTTCTGACTCAATAGTAGAGGTTACGAAAACAGCCTTCAAGTTGCAAGTTTGCAGCTTTTGTAGTGGTTTACAAAGTTATTTACAATTAATTTATTTACAAGTTCGTTACAGTTATGTACGCCCATGTTATTTGTTTAGAACCCACTAATAACATGTCTGACCACATACCACACCCGTTGGTTCTGAACAATAAAATGGTGACAGAAACATTGTTAAAGTTTCACGCAATGAAATACGCAAAACTGGCTAATACCCGTAAAACAACAAACAAACATGAAATAAACAGCGTTGGGATAACTGTGTACAACAGACCGGAGATGCTAGCTGGTCACTGCCTTCTAACCTTTCCATTTGCTTCACTGCTTGACAAGTAGCTCTTGCAGTGAAGTTTATGTGCAAAAAGGGTATTTTGCACATAACTCTGGCGTTTCTACATGGATTTCCATTCTGTTTCTTGGGTTGGTAGTTTTTACTGATTACCTACAACTTTTAAATTTGAACTGATGGTCTACGGTGCTTCCTTTAGAAGTTAGCAACGCGATGCCCTTGATGGAGATCTTCAAGGTCATCGTCTTTACACTCATCTGAATCCCCGCTGTTTACCCATTATTACTATAAACTTGTTTTCAGGATATTTGACACCATTTAGGATATAGTCAGGTAGGACCGACTTTTGGACCACCCTGTATAGAAGGTGGGATGAACGTGGACTTGGGTTTTAGGCACTGGCATTACGATAGTTGCGAACTTCCTCAGAGCACTAGTTTCACATGGCGCGTGCTTACTACTTCGGCCGTCGAAAAACCGAGGTAGGTTAGTCTAGCTCTTCAGACTGATAGAAAAGATGCGCAAACTAAAAATCCAGCCGTATTCGATCACTGCAGTCTTCAAGATGCTCACATAACTTTAAATTCCGAACGTTACCCGTTCTTGGACTTGAACGTAAATTACGCTTCTGGAGAATACTCGATCCTGTATAGAATGGCTCAGGAGTTTAGACGCTCTTTGTACGATGTCGGGGACTTGTGTATCGATTCGGTGCAGTTTAAAAAGGCGTATCCTCTAGTAGTTTTAGACTGTTCCAAGCAATCGGAGAGACTTCAGTCCGGCATAGCCGACGTGCAAGTAAAGTTGAAATTTAATGCCGCGGTTCCAGCTAACACGACGTGATACGCACTGTTGATTGGTGATAAAAAAATGAGTTTGAAATTTTCTAAGTCGAGGTGATTTATTAAAAAAAGAGAGATGGCGAAAAAAAAACCAAAAACAAGTAAAATCGGTAAAAAGAAAAAGAATCGCGAAACGAGGTGGGTTTTTACCATTGTTGGCATTGCTGGGACCCATCTTAGCCGGTGTAGGTGGTCTAGCCGGAGGTGCCGCCAGTAGTAAGATAAGAGTACGTACGAGCACACTTCTGGTCACGTGACCATCAACGCCATCTTCGATTATGACGTCACTTCCGGTTTTTGACGTAAATTTCCGGTTTTTTAACGTCATTTCCGGCCTAAGAAGGTGTACGTACCAACACACCGGAAATGCAGCCATCTTGGATCCGCCGTATTGGATCTATGGCGGCACAAACCGGAAATGACGTCAAAAATACATTTTTCACCGGAAATGACGTCACAGGTTTTATGTCTTTACCCTCTTTACCCCCCTTACTCCTTTTACCCTTCTTTACCCTTTCTACATATTGAAAACCCAAGAAAGTACTCGAAGTGACTGAGATCTTTGTAGGTAATAGACAAATCGTTAAAGAAATAGACTCAGAAACCATTCAAGCCACACCAAACCTTTTATTCACGTCATATGAACAAACTACAATGCAAGTATTGACTTGACATGTACATACATGTTTTCAAATTCATCATGGGAAAAAGGAATGATTGTACCATTTCGTTCTATGTAAGCAAACACACTAGTACTAGCGCATGAAGAAAACAAAAGAAAATTAGATGCAATAAAACTTTCAGTTTTACATTTCACAACATCTGCAATGGAACAAATGGACAACACAAATTGGTGTTCTTCAATTGTCTGTTGGGAAATACGAAGAAAGTCTAAAGTCAACATTACTGAATTAAACAGTAAAAACAGCAATAAGAATGTCTTAAAAAACCAAGGATGTCTCGCAGCGTCGAGTAACAGCCGGTTACTGTCCATGACGAAAGTGGTACAACAAATGAATTGAGCCCTGCACAACACCAGTTCATATAGTTCGATGAGTAAAATAAGGAGGGTCTATTTTACATAGCCCCAACAGTACCTCATCAAATCCTATTGGTTTAGGTTTCCTTTTGTTTCCCGGGCAGAAATGTACCATCAGTTCAACAATATCGCTCCCAGTAACAACTTTGTCATTAAAAATAAGCTCTCGTTTTTTAGTCCAGCCCAGTATATCCTTACGTGATTTTATACGTGGTATTTGATGCGAAATATAAAACCTGTATTTTTCTGGTACTGCGGAGTAAATAGCCTGTTCAACCTTAGTCAAATCCCCATCGTCAACTACTTCATCATCGTGTAAATCCATAACAAACGAATGCTAGCAACTGAATGAAAGAAAGACGCAAGAGGCAAGCCTTTATATACAACAAGAACCTTTAATATTTCTATGAACCAAAACTACAACCAACAAAATACTAAACCCATAACCAAGAAAAGCCAAAAACCAATCAAAAATGTAAAATCCTTCACCGTTTACAGATAAAAAACAACAGACATACAAAAAGCATTAAAACAACAAGGATGTCACAAACAACAAATGTTTTTAAATTCGGAGCATGACGAAAAAGGTTTTCGTACTAAAGTAGTCATAATTGTCACACTCCAGAAAAATAAAAAATATTTATTGCTTGTCTCGTAACGTGTAATGGCCATAAGCAACAGAATCCAAGCCTGTACAATCAACGAACCTTTTCGTGTCGGTTACAGATAAAGCCAATTTATTCTGAACAATACTGTAAACTTCGTGGAGATAGCACCTGATACTAGATTATTCAAAACTAAAATATTCATGATCACGCAAACACCTATTGTAATGTTCGAACGTAACAGTACCCTGTAAAACAGATCGTTGAACCCCTTTACCTACTTTCTTTTCATTATTATTACAAGTGTAACAATACAATTTACTCTTCAAACCAATACAAGACTCTATAGGCAATGAATTGCACTCATCCTTAAAAACTCCAGGTTTAGCCTTGTTATCGGTACAATACAAGGGATGGGTCGTCGGGTAGGAGCTAGTGTCGAAAAGATGCAAAGATTGAGCCATGTCAGCGTACACATCGTCAGTTTTGATTTCTTAAAAAAAACTATCAGTATCGCTTCCCAACAATCTACAATTCTTACCGTATTTGTCTAACATGTAGTCATAGTGATGAGAATACATTACCAATTTACTCAATTCCAAAACAGTACAGCCAAGAAAAACAGGTTTGTCCAAAGTAACAGTTTGTTTACGCATTTTGAAAAGCATCAAGTTATCGTCCAAAATATCGAAATACTCGACTGTAGGCTTGCTCATCAATTTGAGAGACTTTTTCACGTTAGTACTCACTTTAACATTCATGTACCGCCTTACATTTTGAATGGCTTTCCCAAAAATGGAATTATTTGCCAGCTTGTAAAAAGACCTCTCAAATTCACTCTTTGCCTCCTTTCGTTTCAAACTGTTAAACTGAATATATGGAGCCAACCAAGCCTTCTTGGTAAATTTAATGCCAGAATGAATTTTCGTGACTTAAGACCTTTCGAAACGTAATACATCAAATTCTTATAATAACAAATGTACTCCTTACGTTCATTCAAATGAGGAACTAATTTTTGACCCTGAACGTAAGGGCCTTGTTTAGCAGCCTGTTTTCTGTTAAAGGGAGACAACATATCTTCAGTTATTACCACATGCTCGGGAGCCAAAGGATAGTCACTATGTGAATCATGTAAATTATCAGGATACTGAATGTCAACCTTAACTATACAAGGAGGCAAAGAATTCAAATCGAGCGAAGCGAGCTCTCGTTCCGTCAACCACACAAAACCTGAATAAGGCAATGACATGCTCAAACAAAAGCTATACAAATTATTGGCATCAATGTACACCTTTGGGCATAAAAATTGATCGCACTGTATCGAGGTTTAAGTAGCCCGACAACAATGCAAACTTTTTCATTGTATTAAATAAGAACATACCTCACTGAAGGCAGAAGGAATTCTCCATTGTCGATGCCAAAGAGTGGCATTGTTGAATGACATTTTTTAAAGCCCCAGTATAACGAAAACGATCATTTTTTATGCCCAAAGGTGTACATGAGGTAACTTCGTTCAACATCAGGATCGTAATTTGACACCAAAGGATTATTGGCACGGGCGCACCGTTTAGATATTATGCTAACACCACCTCGTATGGCCGCAGTGAAGTAATTGTACATTGTTACGTCTTGCAACAATTCTAACCTCTCACCCGTCATTCTAAGCGCAGCTTTCCAACTCAGACCAGGTAGGGTGAAAAAATAACAAGGGTCTAAATTGTATTTTTTCAGACTAAGAGCTCTAAATTGTTCGAACACATCGGCCAAAAGTGCCGCATCAGCCAAAACGTACATGTCGTGATACTGACCTAAAGTCTTACAATTTGTTTCCCTCCAAACTGTACCAGCGTACGAATACTCGTCGTTGCTAATATGAGTATTAGTCAAATCTGAATAAAAAGCTTCTTTGGGTGGCAATTGAGTCTCATTAAATTTCGAAAATGAGTCACAATAGGTATAAGGATATACACCCTTCCTGGTCAACAGAGCGTGAGTTTCTGGAAAAATGTTCCTCATTATAGGAAAATCGGTTACGTTTCCAACCAAAGTACTCAAAGAAGCGGACAAGAATTGAAAACTGTCTAAAAACCTGTAATTTCCAACTTGTATCGAGGTGAACCTTTCAGTATTTGTGGAATGACAGAAATGTTCTTATTTTTAAAATAAGACAAACTTCTTACTACGAGGTGCGCATCGTATGAACATTATGACAGAATATGGGTAAAAAGCTCTTAAACCTGTACTGTAAATTACACGCATTGTGAGGTGCTCCCCTATACTTACCGCTCAAATGACAGTGGTCGCGTACCCTGATGTCACCAACAGCGAACAAATTACCACAAATATGACAATGAGTCGCGTTAGCATAATCTAACAACCAAGCATAATCAGGTACCAAAGGAAGCATTCGGCCTTTAATCTCTTCAATTTCGTCATAAACCACTTCTAAATGAGTAAAAAAGTCTTCCATGCAATTTTCACCTCGAAATACCCTATGAGCGTAAACGCTGCCATCGTGCGCAACCACAACGTAAGAATAACCACAAGGTTGGTGCAAACTCGTTTTGTGAGTAAAAGAGGATGAAGAATCCGGCTTACACGTACTGATTTTAGTAAGTATCGATTCAAAATCTAGATACATCACGTACGGCACCGGTAATTGTTTGTCGTACCTCGTAAACTCCATGTACGGTTTCTCAGTAGGCATTTTGATTTGTTGAGGCTCAAATGTCCTGCACAAACTAAGGTGATCAACCAAAGCAGCGTCAGAGCGGAAGTACGAGAAACAATAGTGACATACGTATTTCTTATCATTAGTATGCACCAACCTATTGAAATTTTTAATCCAACAGCAATGATTACCCTTAACCAACAATAGTTTAGCTTCACGACAATTGGTTCGTTTACTCAAATAAATCGATAAGACATTTTTGTCTTCGTACCCATACAATAAAATGCACAAGTTATTCCGTGATTCGAATTTTGTAATCTCACTTATAGGCGTTGGAAAGGAAAACTCGTTCAAATCTAACCATTTGACATATTTACAATAATTGCTTACTCTATTGGGATTCTTTTCCACCGGGTACAAAGCAGCCAAAATACTGTACACGAAACATTTACTGTCGCACAAAACGTTCACCACAGCACATTTATCACGTAAAAATTTGTCAAGCACGACATTTCCACATCCACCGCTTAAAGGGACGTACCTCCCCACGTGAACGTCACAACCATCGATTCTAAACACAACCCAGCCAGAACCATGTTTCTGAAAGCTGTCCAATTGATCTAGAATTTTACCAATGGCAGTAATTAACTCATCCTCTACAAATTCTAAAGACAACAGTCGATGCGGGCTACTGCACAAATAGACGGGCATACGCTCAGTTTCCCCATCAAAACGTATTTTTTTCCAAAATAACGTTGATACAGAGCATAAATTTAAACTGACCCATCTCTCGGAGTAGTCTGTCAAATAAAGTTAAAAGGTGTCGTTTCACGTTCTCCAAATAGTCACGTACGTCACGCGAATCGCTGGACAACGTATACGTAAACCTTTTGAAGTATGACTTGAACGCAGACACTTCTTCACGTAACACTGGAGGTTCCGGTGGTCGAGTGGTTTGAGCCTCGATGCTGTGATGCAGGAAAGCATCGTGCGTCGGGAATGTATGCCGGCAGACGGGGCACGTGACGAGGTGTACTCTGGCGTGCTGTCGCAGGTTGATGTCATTTGCGAAGGACCTATGACACACGTCACAAACGTGATTTCGGTCGTGGAAGGCCCTTCTGTGCCGTGCCAGGAGCGCGTCCCGTACGTCCGTCCGCATTGTCCACACGTGAACATCTTTATGCCTGAGGAAGAAGAAAAATACACAATAAATAAAAATTACACAAATTTATTTAACATAAAAATAAACAATTACACTACGAGCTTATTAACATAATCGTAAACAAATCGTTCTACATCAGGTTTAACACTTAAAAAATCAATAATTTGAAGAGGGGAAGCCCCTTCGCAATGTTTTAAGATATAATAAATACAAAAATGACCACAAGTTTTCGTGTTAAAATCTTGAAGCTTTACAGTATTGTACCACCACCTATTTCCATCACACCTTTTCTTTAAATGTTCGAGCAAAGTACTTGTAAGAGGTAACAATCCAAAACTATCAAAGTACTCGCAGTCACCCAGCCAAGTCAGCCAAGTCAGTAGAAAATTTCAAGTCGACACGCACAATGCCATTGTTAACTAAAGACACGTGAGTAGGGTCGGTCGAGTTTCCGTCGGCTGTCAAATCGAAGCAAAACAATGTCTTACCAGTTGACTTGTAATCGGCGTAAGATATGTCCACGCCAGTATTGTGGTACTGTATTCCTAGTCCTTCGTACAGCGACATGTAAGCTTGCACATATTTATTATTGTCAAAATCTCAAGTTAGAGGTTTCGAGTTGCGCATCACCCCGTCGACCGACAGGGCTAACGAAGTCAAACCAAAATGTTCAAAGAAAAAGGGGTCGTTTGAATAAACCCCATTGAAGGCTGCGTGTTTAACTAATCCTATAGTAACTTGACTAGGAACGTCACCATTGAAAATATTGTCGATCGTCGCGCTGCGTGTACCTTGCAACAAAGTGTGACTCTTAAAATCAGTTTTTCTGTAAGGATATTTTGCCGAGGAAACTGTACTGAGCATTCTGGCGTGAGCTAGTAGAATAGAGGGGGAAGGGGTAACCTTGCGAATATAGAGGGCCGCATCTAACGGAACGATGATGGGCGAGAGGGCGGTTATACCTGCGGCGTTTAAATACATGCAGAATTCTGTTCGTTGAGGCACGAATCTGAGTTTCAGTTCTGTATTATTTAGCAGAAGTCGTGACAGGTTCACTAAATCGTGACTGACTCGTCTTATGAGATCGATCTCAGCCCCACTCGCCGTTCTGTTCTGTTGCGTAGCATAGGGTGCAAAAAGTGAGGATTCCAACTGCGTCTTTTTTGCTTCACTACCGTAACTCAAAACAGTCTTCATGAATGCTTTGTATCCGTAATGGTCGTTGGTACCAGTAGCCAGTTTACCGTTCAGACTGATGTAAACTTGAGAAAAAAGTCCGTGCAACAACAAATCGACGGGCCCCATCAGTTTACTTTTGTCCGCTGTATAGGCCGAACCATCGCTCGATTTTACAACTTTTCCACACATGTAAATTAACGTTTGTGATATATCGATGTAATCGTCAGTAGAGGTCGACCGAATTTCGGTTTCGGTTTCGGTTTCGGCACCGAAACCGTCAAATTTGTGGTTTCCATTTCGGTTCTGGTTTCGGCCAAAAGTTATTGGTCAGTTTTGGTTTCGACCAAAACCGAATAACTAGTTTCGATGCTGCAGTTTCGGTAAAACCGAAACCAATTCCCCTCCTGGCAATAGCCAATTCTACCTAATAGTCTAACTAGGCCCAGGGGCACCGACATCTAGATCCTGCTTTATTCTGCCATGCCGATCAATAATAAATACATTTTTTTTCAATTCATATTTAATCATATTTGTAATGGCATCGTTGCACTGCAGGGAATTTATGCTCTTTATTTACGGTTTCAAGCAAGCCTTATACTCATTGAATGAAACTCTTTTCTGGTGATCTGGACCTCCCTTACTGACACTAGTTAATCGTTTTAAAACTAAAAAAAAAAAAACAACTAACAAGCAGAAATAAAATGCAAACGAAAGTCATGAATTATTTACGCCAAGACTGACATTTTTTTAGGTGGGGGGGGGGTGGGGTGAAGGACGCGCGTGGATTTTACTCAGCCTAGCGGCAGAAAAGAGGTAAACCGCTCTCTGCCTCCCAGTCTAGTCTACGTCTGTGAAAAAACCATACACTCATGATTTAATGATTTTATCCTTACTTTTTGTCTAATTATTAAAAGTGATATTTTTAAGTTTTGGTTCCAGTTTCGGTAGTGGTTTCGGTTTCGACCGAAACCGATTTAATGGCTTCGGTAGTGGTTTCGGTTTCGGCCGAAACTGAATTGCCAGTTTCGGTAGCGATTTCGGTTTCGGCTGAAACCAAATCTCCGGTTTCGGTAGTGGTTTCGGTTTCGGCCGAAAGTGAAAAACTTGGTTTCGGTCGACCACTAATCGTCGGATCCCGGAACCAAAGAATCGATTACTTGATTAGCTCCTATCGTAGCGACGGGTCTATACTCTACCATTTTAGTTTTTTGAACCGATAACTGAACGGGGCTGACGCTGAACAAATCTAAATTATTCAGCAGACATTCGCACGGATTTGGGTGAAGGTACGCCATACTGACCCTCCTGACGTAAAATGACACCGAAGGGGGAAAGACAGGTAGTTATATAGGATGGCTTAATCTAGAATGGTTTTAGGCTTCGACGCTTTCTTTCTTCGTTTTTTACAACACTTAGGTTTAGTTTTTGAAGCTTTTCTTTTACGCTTACGACCACTCCCTCGTTGTTGCAATCTTCTTCCAACTTCGCTCATGACGTCACGTCCGGCTTCCGTAAACCTGTCACGCGAAGCATCTTTCCACGACTTGCCTCCCAGCATGTCGGAGCCTATACTGACGCCAGTAGAGAGAGCCGTTCGTCTTAGGAAGCTGCCTATCCCCTTGAAAAATGGCATAGCCATTCTTCCTAAGCTAGATAAAATTGATCCCAATCCGTTTCCGGTTTGGGCTCCGTGACGTCCGTAGTACACGGGTATACCCCCACCCGCCTGGTCTTGGTAGTACTGCGTGTATGGACACGTGCCTCTCATAATGTACGATCGATGTGTGCGGGGGATGGGGGGAGCGCGAGCTTACTTATAGTCTACGAAAGGCTTTTTTTTACGAAGATGCAAGACAACCACCGTCCTCCCATAATCACCGAATTCTATAGGCCTCCCAGAATCATCAGTTAGCAAAATTTCTATAAATTGAAAACTTTCTTTTTGAATAGAAAAATAGTACAACCTATTAAACTCAATGCTGCAAACTTCCCCCGGTTGACCACGAACCGGTACGATTCTCAATAAGGGAACTTTGTAGTCACCAACGTGATTAGCTTGGATTAGATTTGTATACACGTATATACTGTCCACGGGAGTATTAGTCGTTTCCATGACTGGCACCAAAGTTTCAACGGAGTGCTCCACAACATCTGGAAGCATTTCAAATTTTGGGAAGCCAAAACGAGAAGCTAATTTAGGACCCAAATAAAGCCTGACGTACGATTCTTCGCCTTCGTAATTACGAATATTAAACGTGTGTGTACAGTCGTCAAAAATATGAGCTGGAGCAAGGTTCATTGTTGCAGGTTGTGTCTATCCTTCTGTGTGGGGAGGGAAGGTTAATTCAGAGTTGCATTGTTAAGTGCATTGTTGCAGCAAAGTGGATTCCCAAATGTGTGTGTGTTGTTGTATCAGGGCATATGACTACGGGTCATGGCTCTGTTGAATAAATTCAAATTCAAATTCCCAAATGTGCTGTGATGGTTAAAGGGCGCATGAGTAGTTAGTATTTGTTCAGTAAATTGGTAAATAAAAAAACAGGAACTGAGTAGGTCCTATACAGCACAAAATTCGATTAGCTTCTTCTTCTGAGCAAATATTTATGTGGAGGTTTTTTATTTTGTTCAATATGCTAGTACGAATAGCAACATCAGTACTTTTGGCCGGAAAATATCGTTATGCTAATTACTAAACTGTGCATTTCTGGAAGGTTGGCAATTCTATTACGAGAAAACCTATTTCTGCTTCGATTTACAAGAAAACTTATTTCTGCTTTGACTGGTTAATTTTAGTGTAATCAACTAATCGGATGCAAAGACAGAATTTTTGCAACATAATATTTTTCTTCACCACTCTATTCACGTTCTTTAATATTTAAAAAAAAATTGTTTCTGCTTGTAAGATAACTAGGAAAGCTGATGTTAGAGTGTGGTAAGGGCACCATACAGAAAAACTTCTCCCCCTCCCCCCTCCTCGTCCTCGTTTTTATGGTCCAAGTTCTTCAATCCAAAAATATATTTGTATTTTTATTTACATTTAAAAAATGATTGATTTAAAAGGCAGAATAACTTTTTGCGTAAATCATTAAGCCTTTTGGGGGAAAGGGGTCATTGATCTTGCCCTTTTTGCAAAATGCGGTGTTGCCTGAGAAAGGGCCTAAAGTCATAAAATAAAGGCAAAATGGGGCTGAAAGAAAAGGCCCTTAGAAAAAATATTGCTGAGTCCTTTTACTAAAAGTTACCCTTGCTTTCTTAGGAGGTCTGTGCATGCTACTGTGCAACTACTTAAACCATCCTGCACTCGGGTGGTTTAAGTAGTTGGCGGAATTTGACGCTTATGTTCTGCCTAGTTTAGGTTTTGCTATCAAACAGCCTTGTTCGATCTCGTTTCTGGTATTAGTAATCATGGTTCACGGTGACTGAGTGATGGCACAGCTTAGACTAGCTGCATGATAAATCTGATTTGGTCAGTAACTATAAAGGGGCAGCTCGGCAGGCAAGCCAGACTACTGGTCTGAGAGACTGCAGGCTCCTTCATCGATCCTATTCTGGGCTTACTTTGTTTCAAACTACTTAAGGTTAAAAAAATAAAAAGTATAATAAAAGTATTTTAATGGGGATAAAATTAGCATAATTAGCACCCCCAATCGTAAAATAGCGTTGGTGATAATTTGCTTGCAAAGAAAGATGGTCCGTAACTAGTTCTAAGCCACATAATTAACACATCAACCAAAAACATTGGATAAAATCAGGAGCGACATAAAGAGTCCGTAGAGCTGGACAAAGTGTCCGTGATAATATTGCCGCATGTTTCATTTCTAATTCTGGATCCTGGCCAAATGTGGAACGACTGGTCGTAACTATTTTCTGGATTAACTCTGGTTAAAAATGGGCTGACTAGGTTTTAACCCAATGCGAAAATATACCACTCTTGCTAGATTACTCCAGGCAGTGGCAACTTGGCATCCAACAACGTTCTGCAAGTATGAAGCGGTGAAGCCGATAGCTACTTCAAGCTAAGGCTCCCTGATCGGGTAGAAAACGCGTATTTTTCCTAAAGACTCAATGCGAGTTGAAGCGCTTGCCGGAAAGTTGACGCCTTCTAGCGATGCTTTGGTAAAATAAGATTCTGGCTATGTTGAATAAACTTGCCTGGTTCAACGAAACACAATGCTTCTCCCAGATGACCTTTTGACGAGGGATGGAATATGAAGCAATGGTTACAACATGATCACGTCCATGACGTGTGTGCATTCATTTTCTCCTGATTAGACATTGCTTTGTTATTTATGGGGGAAATCGGGCAGTTAGCACTGTTTTTATTTTATTTTTTTGAACTTTCGCTATTTTGGCACAGAGTGATATTTGCTGCTTATGGTGTTGTTTGCCATTTGATAAACAGATGGAACAATATCGTGTTTTTTTTTTACATGCTGTAATATTTGCTGGTTACGGTATTTTTTTCCATTTGTATTTTGTATTTTTTGCCGCTTCTTGCTTGGCATGCTTTCACAATATCGTATTTTTTAAATATGCTGTTAGGAAGCTGAATATCTAGGAAAAACACAATTGTCAACCCCTGCAGTTAATTTATGCACACACGTTTCTCGCCTGACCTCACCCCCCCCCCCCCAAACAGCGCAAAATATGAGTAGTGCCGCGGTTGGAGGAGCGGGGGGGGGGGAGGGGAAGGGCACCGTATTGTGTTTATGATGGTGTTTTTTGTATTTTATTATTTTATTTTTTTTGGCCAACACAACTCGCATATTCTGTGCCGAATCTCTGTGCATTTCTCCCCCTCCTCCTCCAAAAATAAAATAACTGGAAAGAATAATTCAAAGGCGAAAATATAGGTTGGGATTCTTTAATTATTGCTATAGGTAATCTCTGCAGTGTCATCTCGTGTAAATTTCGCTAGCCGTCTTTCTGTTTCCTAGTGTAAAAGCTATATGCAGATGAGGAATTGCTATAAAATGCATGCTTGGAGAAACTAAAAACTAATTTTCCATTGTCACATTTTACTGATACATTATAAGTTAACATTGAATAAATAAACACCCATCGTTGCATGATTTCTCCTTATCTAGGAATTACTGAATAGTGTATACTACATATTTATATAAGTTTTTTGCAAGGTTTTTGAACTAAAGAAACGTTCTATTTGCAAACAGCAACAACTGCAGTTGACAAGTTTATATTACAGAACGATTTAACTGGCTACTTTTGCAGCAGAATGGAATAGAATGTTGTGTGGTGAATAAGGGTTACAACAATGGAATAAAATTGGTATTGTTATAACTTACTAAACAATACTTCCTTTCGGATGGTATTGTTGGCTGCTGCAGTGCTTTCCACCCATCCTACCTATTTTGATGAATAGAGCTGCCCTATTGTTGCTCCATCTCATATTTTTGACGACTGTACTTTCGTCGTACAAGATGCGTGGGTCCTCGGAAGTCTTCATATGATCGTTGTCAGGCAATTGTTTTTTTAAGTCTTGAATGTCGAGATTGATACGGTTCAT